>VNKC01003706.1:0-39730 GCA_008042775.1 Drosophila pectinifera
ACTACTAACAAAAAATCAAAGCACTGGAAATTTCCTAGAAAATCAATGTGAGTCTCTGATTTTACTAGGAAAATCGTACTATTTTCGACAAAGACTTTCACTTTTTTTTTGTTAAAAATGTCTACATTTTTCCAAGTGTACGATGAAGCCTCCGCCGCCCCCCTCGAGTGTCAACGTCAGCGACACGCATGCAAACAAGCAGCTAGAGGCTTCAAAAAAATAGTATTTTGGCCGAGAAGGAGAGATCCAAAGTTTGGCTTAAGCCCTGTTTGTTTTCAATTAAAAACCTTCACCAGAAGCGCCCCTCCCAGCCCCTGCCTATCCCCCTAAATCTCCCCCCAAACCCCCCAGTGAAGCGGAAAATAAGGGAGTCCCGGCCTGCCTCATCCGCTTTTTATGGCGAAATGTTAAAAAATCAGGCAAGCGGATTGCTCCCCGGCCGGCAGTCAACGCGAATTGCATTGCGTCGATCCAGATCCCGATCCCAGACAGCCGCGATCCCATCTGGCCCTGACATATGGCTCAATTAGCGGGCGGCCCTCGGGGAGAGATATATCTCCGGGTGGAAAACTCGATATTACCCGCCGGAAATTGCTTTTGGGAAAGAGGATTTCTTTTTATTTATTTTCCAAGCCTAAGTCTTAAGGACTTAATCAATTATAGCGTGATTAACTGGGGCTGTTATTATAATTTATTTGTTAACTTGGAACTGGGAGTTCACTTGTTCTTAAATTGGAAAAGATCTATGGACTTGGCTCTTAAGTGTGTTCTAAAATAGGGGGAAGTCCCTTTAATGTATTGTCTATTTATTCATTATTTGAGTTGAACTATGCTTGTTTTTGATTTTAATATAATTTTTTTACCATAGTAACAAGATCTAGTTGATAATACTTACCCACCTCTCTGGAAGGTTAAACAATGTCCCAGTTGTATTATGTTTTCGATTTGTATTTACTTTGCTGGCTTTTTCGCTGATCATCCGATGCAAATAGCTGACCGGCGGCCCCTTGAGTCCTTTTGTCCTTGCACAATGGGCAAACGAGGGCATTTGGAATCCAATTTACTTAGTCATCTCCCACTCAAAGGAGAGATACAGGACGAGGGCAAGAATGGGGCAGTGTGGAGAGTTGTGGGTCAGTTCAATGGCCATTTGTATCGGTCCCAGTGCATTAAGCAGTTTATCACGCTAAAGAGATTGAATAGAAAGCCCAGCGAGCACAAAGGATAACTTTGCTTGGGACAACGGCAAAGAAGGACCGAGTCCCAGAACCCAAAATACTGAAATACCGAAATCCCTGGAATCGAGGAATCCCTTTGTCCCTTGTCACTTGGGTTACGTTTTCCGAGGAACTGGGACTCCAAAGGAACGCTAAGTGCTTCCTTCCTACTATAGTTGGTTCTTTTTATTGTTGAAATTTAATAAAGAAAGAGATATGTTTTAGAAATACTTCAAATACATGACTGATATTATTTTAATATTTATAAATATTATAGAGAGCATATATATATATATAATTCTTTCTGCTAAAAACTAAGGAACATACTGCAAGTATTTTGGTGATATAGCGGATATAATGCCTAGTATATCGCCTTGGAATAAAAAGGATTTAAATGCCTTTAAGTCCTTGCCTTGGCCTTTTCCCCCAGTTCCTTGTCTGCAGGCTGGTTTCCTTGCAGCTCGTTTAATTATGCGCCTGGAATTATGCAAGCAACTTTAATCCTTGCAACAGTCAGATGGATCTCAGGGAGCGAGAGCAGGATACCGACAGAGGCAGGACCATAAAAAGCAGGGATATTAGCCCAACGCCTCCTTTTGCTTTCGCACTTATCTCCGCCACTTTATGCATTAATGGCGCGACTTTGTAGTTGACATCAAGCTCCTCCTGCCAGCTCCTCCTGCCAGCTCCTCCTGCCTGCTCCTCCTTTTGGCCAAAAAACCAGGGAATGAGAGGAGGCGTGTCTGGCTTAAATCAAGTGCAGCCAGCCATCTGCATTTCCTAATCAGGAAAATAACAAAAAGGAACTCCTTAGAACCTTAAATCTCTGTTTAAAAAAATATAATTAAAATATAAATCAATTTCCTAAGCCTCTGTTGATTTTTCCTCAAGAGACTTGCCTCAATTTTAAGCTTTATTTTTAAAGAAGGATCCTGCGCATATCCGGGAGAGGATATTTTTGCATCTTGAATTTTTGAATTTCTGAATTCCTTTTTTATTTTGCTGTTCCGGAAGCAAGCCACATCCATCTCCATTTCGCCGTCGATGGCTCAACCAAAATGCAATTAGTGGCCACAATATGGCGACAGAGCCGATTTTATTGACGTCCCTTTGGCTCTGGCGACCATGGCCAAAATGTAAATGGTAGCTGGTAAATGGTAGATGGTAAATGGTAAATGGTAAATGGTAGATGGTAAATGGTAAATGAAACTGAAAACGCGAATCAAAATGAAAATGAAAGATGTGGCCGACGGCGACCACAAGTTTCAAAAATCACTAATGGATTTTTAATATAATAAATAATATGCACTAACATAAAATGTCCATAAAATGCTTTTGTCATCCATTAGGACACACACTCGCCTCCCCCGCCGGGTTTGGGGTTGGGTATGGAAATATTCCAGGGGGATGGAGCTCCTCAATATATGGGGAGAAAGTGGATGGGCAAAGTAACGGCTTCGGCTTCGATATAATTGAATAGATACACCATTATTTCCATTAATGCGACCGGTCTCGGTAGGTAGTCTTTCGTTAGTCCAACAAAGTGCTATTTTGGGCCACAAAAACCACACAAAAGTCTAACTCGAACACTGGGAGAAGTAGCTGGAAGTTGATATGCAAACCAATATTTATAGTTAATAAATAATCAATAGAAAATTTTAGTTATATTTAAAAATTAATATATTTTGAATGCCTGCAAGATGAATTAAATTTTTGCAAATATACAATAGCTTGAATTTAATATATATATATTAATTTACAATACTTAATAACATTTCAATTGAAAAACATTTAAAATGAAAGTTGATGGACAAACGAATATTTGTAGTTAATAAATAATCAATAGAAAACTTTAATTATATTTAGAAATTAATATATTTTGAATGCATGCAAGATGAATTAATTATTTACAAATATACAATAGCTTGAATTGAATATATCTATATTAAACAGGATAGTATTTACAATATTTAATAACATTTCAATTGAAAAACATTTAAAATAGGTTCCATTAATTAGTATACAAGGGTAAATACAGGTTTATTTGTTGACCAAAAGATAGCCTTAAGGGTTTCCTTTACCCCTTTTTTTCAGTGCAGTGCGTCAGAGAATAGAAGGCTGAAAAGGCCAAAATCAGTTAGTAGTTATGAATGCCTGAGATACTCAGTCGCTCAATGCCAAAAATGATTGAATGGAAATTAAGCATTATAAATTATCTGGAAGCAGACAGATCTAACCTTTCTGAGGAGTGACTTCTATAACTCTGACCTTTAGGTTCGCTTTCCAGGGAAATAAATTTAGATGTGAATAATGTAAAAAATAAATAAGAGTATAGAAAAAATTTTGGAATTATAAATAAAGAACAATTTAGGAAGGAATCACGACTTTAAATACATGAAAGGAAGGGAACTGAGTCGAACTTATAATATAATTTAATAATAATTTTATTACAGATTCATAATTACTTTGAAGCTAATTAGCAGTAAGATTGTTTAATTTTTATTTAATTATTTTGGATGGAAAACTATTCAGCTTATTTACATGGGAAGAGAGAGGTGCCTCTGATCAGTACTCTGCGTGTTTACCACTTGTTGACAGCGAGAACTCGTTGAGAATTATAGTCCAAGGCTGGAGAAGATGGAGAAAGATTATTCAAGTCCTTGACAGGAGTCCTTTCTTTGTGAAAGAAAGGGCATTCACAGTTCGTTGAATTCCGGACCCAAGCAGGATCAAGTCATGAAACTGAGCGAAATCAATAATTCATTAAAATAATGTATGCATAAAGGATGCATGTTGTATGGTCAACACCAGCGCCGGCGGCAAGACAGGAAAAGGTCCTGAACGCACTCGCAGGATAATCCATGCAAGTCCGGCACCTATATATCTGCATGGACGTATATATATTTGGGCCAGATGGCCGTCGCTGTTATGGGTGTGCATATATTTATTGACTCGCCGCCATCGATGGCCAAATTGGTGCCAAAATCCGGCTCAAACCTGTCAAAAACAAGGTTGTTAACAAGTGGCGAAAGGAGCTTTTGGCCAAAGACTGGATGAAACTGGACCAGGACCAGGTCCTTCGATGATCGCTGCTGGGATCTTCGGTATATATCGGCTGCAGACTTTATTTTTGACGGGCCAATTGGTGCCTTAAGCCGGCATAATCCCGTCAACAATGTTA
Organism: Drosophila pectinifera; assembly: GCA_008042775.1. Taxonomy (NCBI): domain Eukaryota; kingdom Metazoa; phylum Arthropoda; class Insecta; order Diptera; family Drosophilidae; genus Drosophila; species Drosophila pectinifera. The sequence goes on from VNKC01003706.1 coordinate 4,399, forward strand.
ACCATTCGGGGCTGAAAGTTTGCAATAAACTGAACATTTTCCAGTCCCGAAATTGCCAAGAAAAACGGGTAAGCGGGAAAAGCGGGAAAAGCGAGAGGGAGGAGGGAGGCAAGGCGGCGCGGCGCGGGCAAAACAATCAAGGAAGCACTTAACCGAATGAAACACAAGTAAACAAATGAAAGTAAGCAAACACAAGACAAGCCATAGAGCAAAGATAAAGATACAGATGCAGATACAGGGCCAGGACGAGCCAGGACCCCGTGCACGTCCGAGGAGAGGCTGCTGCTCCTCCCTCGACCTGGTCAGAACTAAAGCAATGAAATAAAATGAAAATGCATTAAGTATGCAGATGGAGTGCAGAGTCCTTTCCACTCAACTCCGGGCAGGGGCAGCCAATGCACTGTCCAAAAAAAAACAATTACCTGAATAATATATTCAATTAAAGTCTGAAAAACCTTAAAGGTTCTAGTGAAATTTGCAGAGAACTTGGCCTTTAAGTTACTGGGTTGCCATAATTACCCAAAAAATATATTCAATTAAAATCCTAAAAACCTCTAATGTTCTAGTGAAATTTGCAGGGAACTTGGCGTTTAAGTTACTGGGTTATTTGCCATAATAAATGCATATATTAAGCAAGTACTAGTGCTTTTATTTCGAGTGTAAAATTGAGTTGCTGCGATGCTGGGATGTCGGGATCTCGGACTCTGGCAAATGGAGTTGCTAACGGTCATAACGAAGTTGCCACCACTGTTTGCCGCCGGGCGGCCATCAACTTGATACATGGCCCCGAGCAAGGAACTTGTCACTCAACGAGTGCTCAGTCGGTAAAAGAGGAGAGTCCTGGACGTCCTTCATGCCAGTACCCAGTATCCCGTATCCCATAGCCAGTAGCCAGTAAGCCCATAATGCACCACGCCGCCTGCATTTAAATCATTTTTATGTGTCGCCCCGAGAAGGAACTGCAGCGGCAATTGAAACTCCGCCTCGCAGCTGCAACTATTTAACTTTAATGCCGAGCCGAAAACAAAAAACTGAGGCACATAAGGATGGAAAGTGGAGAGAGCAGGAAACAGGATATAGAAAATACAAAATACAAGACAAGCCAGACAACAGGCTGAGCTGGGAGACAGGAAAAAGGACTAGGACCAGGAGCAGGAGCAGGAGCAGGACCAGGACCAGGACCAGGACAAGCCGGCTGCTGTCAGAACTTTTTCTATTAGTTCGCCGTTTTGATGAATTCTGATGTGTCTTTAATGTCAGTTGGCTTGTTTAGCGCCTGCCATCATCATCCGATGCCTTCGATTATCATCAGGACGAGTGGCCGCTGTGGCTGCCGGGCGGAAGCGGAAGCGCAAACAGAAACAGATGTTGTATCTGTAAACTATAAGTTGCCTCGGACCGACCACATCACATCGTAGTACAGCACATTTTCCTGATGGCTTTTCCGACGGCCTGCCCCTGCTGCGGCATCCGCACTTCTGCATTTTGCTGGAAAGACGTCAGCTAATTCCCAGAGTATCTTAAACAAAGGCCGCTCTCGGTGTGAAATCTTGGTTCCTGCATTAACTGGAAAGGAAATCTCACAAGAAGCAGGACATCGAAGGGTTCTCGGTGACAACCCTGCTCCTTAATCTACAGACACTTCTTCCCTGTATTCCCCATATATTGATATAGAAATCAAATTTAAATATATCAAGTAGGCCTTGGCATATTTTTGACTTTGACCTGGGTCCTAGCAGTGGCTCATACTTTCAGTTATTCGGTGCTCGTCCAACGGAGCAGTTCTCGGTCTTATTTTATTTTTATTTTACTTTTGCCTGCTGATTTTTTATTTTTAATACTTCTTTTTTTGGACCACAAGGTCCCTATTGTCCTTATTTAAGCCCCTCTGGTTTATTTAATAATAATACAAAAAGTGAGGATTTTTTTCTTTACTATAAAGGTGGCTTCTGGTAATTTACCTACAGTGAAAAACTGGAATCTAGTTCTTGATTTTTATTTGTAGATATTTCTACTTATTTTTATTTGTTTTATTTGTTTTAATTATTTTATTTGAATTGCCTTGAACTTAATATAATAATGATACTTAATTACACTTTATTATCTTCCTTAGTGAAATATTTATTTGAATCCCCAATCGATGGGTAATCCTCTGGGACTTGGGTTACATCCCTTGGGTGTTTGTTATTTTATTTTATTATTTAAACTACTATGGTACTGGGTAATCCTCTGGGACTTGGGTTACATCCCTTGGGTGTTTGTTATTTTATTTTATTATTTAAACTACTAGGATACTGGGTAATCCTCTGGGACTTGGGTTACATCCCTTGGGTGTTTGTTATTTTATTTTATTATTTAAACTACTAGAGTACTGGGTAATCCTCTGGGACTTGGGATACATCCCTTGGGTGTTTGTTATTTTATTTTATTATTTAAAGTACAAAATGGAAGGTGGTGGTATTAATTTCAAATCAATCAGTGGAAGGGTAATCCTCTGGGACTTGGGTTACATCCCTTGGGTGTTTGTTATTTTATTTTATTTTATTATTTAAACTACAAGATGGAAGGTGGCGAGACTTATTTCAAATCAATTGCGACTTCACATGAGCTCCACCAAGCTAAGAATCCAAGCCGCTCATTTAGCAACGTTAATTAATGGCGATATCGAAAATGTTCCCTTTGAACTTTGCCGTTTGCCGCAATCGAAGTGGAAGTGGAGGTGGCAGTGGAAGTGGCAGTGGAAGTGGAAGTGGAAGTTGGAAGTGGCAGTGGAAGAGGTAGTGGAAGTTGGAAGTGGAAACCGCGGGAGCCACACTTAACCCCGCAGCAGGCCCTGCGAATTTTCCGGGCACAAAGGAAATGGAACACTTTGCCGGCAAGGAGGAAGTTCAAGGAAGCAGCAGCGCCATCACAAAAAAAGGAGTACAGCGGCTGGGAAAATCAGTGGTGAAAATGCCAAAGACGGTGGAGGAGCAGGGACGAGGGCAGAGTGAGCAGGCTGACAGGAAAAGTTGCAAATTGACTTGGCCTGCGTGTGTCTCGAGCAATTGACGGCCGCGTGGAAAGCCTTTCAAGTTGCAAAGGAAATCGGGAAAACGGATCCTGCCACAGATCTCCTCTGACCGTTCAGCACCGAAGAAAAATTCGTCGAAATTCCAGCAATTTCTTAACGAAAAAGGAATTTAAAAAGGAACCGGAAGGCGCAGGATCAACTGGTCACACTGCAACTTAATGCAAGAGAGGCTTGGCCACACTGAATTGTAAAAACACATAAACTTCAAGTTGAATTAATTAAATATAAAAATATAATAATTGTAAAGTTGTAGTAGTTTTTTCTCCGTGAAGAGTTGCCTAATTTGGCGGGAACCGAAGCCGGGTCGCCGTGGGTTATCGATACGAAGAAAGCACGCACTGAATCGAAAGCGAGTGCCGGAAACGGAAATGGATATGGTATAACGTGGCCGGGGCAGAGGCGGACTCTCAAGGTCTCCGAGCATTTCATTTTCTATCGCCTGGCTAATTTTGCATGCAGCGCATGCAGGGGGAGCTGGGAGGGGTTCAAAGTCTGGTTTGCTGGCTCCGGGCTTCCGGGGTGCCGGGGTGCCGGAGTTCCGAGGCTGAGTGTTAAGGGGTCACGCAGACGATTGATTTGGAAAAGGGGCCATTGTCACGCCGTCGTCTATGAAATGGCCAGACGAGGCCAGCACTATGTTTTTGCCAGAGAAATGCCCGAAAAGGATTTGCTTAAAGTCCTGGGAGTGAGAGTCCTGCATCGGGCATCGAGTATATTTGAATTAAGCGAGCAACCCAACTGCACGTACGCATTGTGTATTGAAAAACACACAGACATAGCACACACACTCGGCCGGCCGGCAAAGTTTGTTAGTTCGGACACGAAATATTTTATTATTATATATAATTTGCCATTATGATGATTATACGTGGGCAGCCGCCTCGGAGCTGCCTCCTCCCCCGCCCGTCCGATTCACTATTCAGTTCGGTTCACACCGGCTCCTTTCGCTCCATTGTGGATTCAATGGGCATTGCCTCGACCTCGTCCTCGCTCCGAGTGTTGCATACTTTATGTCCTTGGCGCAATCACAGCCATGTCTGCACCTAGGGGACGGGGACGGGGCATGTGGCGCTCCGGCACTGGCACTGGCAATCCAATTGAATCCACATCGCCCCACAGATGATGATGGGCCAGCCCCAGCTCGGGTCCAATGCCCTCGTCGCAATGACAACCTTAAAGGCGCTTTCCACAGGCAAGATCTGCCAGGAGTAGGACCTGAAAGAAAGCTTGGATGTGCATTCAATTAAGAGACAAAATCGTCTTTAAAAATTAAAGTTCCGAGAATGATGTATACAGGAAATAATAATTAAATAAATTAAATAATAAAATTAATTATGCAGCCTGGGAATTCTGGCTTCAATGCTGAGAAAACTTTAAGGCTGAGACAGACTAGATTTGGCAGGGAAAAGATTGTTGGCTTAGAAGCGTGGTATTAATCCTCTTCGACCTCACCTCAAATTTATGTTGGAAAAGCGTGTCTGGTCAAAAATGTCCAAAAAATAAAAGGGTATTAATTAAATAAATTAATTAAAGCTGAATAAAATCCAAGAATTCCAAAATAAAATACTCAAAGTGCAAAATTATCAATGTAAAGATGTAATTTATTTCAGTAATAGAGTAGGAAAGTGTGTTTTATGGGGATATTAGTCATTCGGCGATGGCCAAGATGCAGCTAGCCATCTTCGTAGGCCGAGGTTGTTACCAATAACCACGATCTGCATTATGGAAGTCGAGAATTTTCGGAGATGTTGTCTATCAATCTCCGGTTGAGCATTCTCCCTTTAATCATTCTCCCCTTCAGCTTTTTACCTTTCGGCTTTCTCCGCTCCAGAAATCTCTTTCTCAGCTTCTCTCTCCCAGCATTCTCCACTCCAACATTCTCTTTCTCAGCATTCTCCTCTCCAGAATTCTTCTGGCCAGCATTCTCTTTCAGCCTTCTCCCTTTCGGAATTCTCCAGTTTGGCCTTCTCCCTAGGCTTGTCCTCTTTCTTCTGGGCCTTATCTGGTGTACTTTCTTTATATTCTTCCCACGATTCCTTCACATCGTTTGGTTTCCAATTAATTAGATTTCCTATTACCCCAATATAGTATAATTACTACTCTCTTACGAGTAACATATGGTTTTTTGTGGGTTCAAAACATATGACTTTTAATTGCTGATAACCGACAAGGGAATGCATAATAAATATGACTATTTATTTGGTTGTTTCCGAACAATGTCTGCTGATGTATCCCCTGTTCTCCCGCTCAATCTGATTGACGGGACTGGAGTTACTTAAATCGCTGGGATTTTTCGCCCATTTTGTCGCTGCGCTGTTCTGCGATGCACTTGATTATCATTGTTGGGATTGTCTGCTGATTGTCAGCACTTTGACATGCACAGCAACTGGCAAGGAAAGACGACGCTGCATAAATTAAAACTGCGAATTTTCCGCCTCCGTCCCGGACTCCGACTCCGCCTCCTCCTCCGACTGCGGCTCCACCATGGCCCCACAGTTTTTTGCGTTGACGGCAACTCAAGTTTCACTTAATTAACTGCAATAAGAAACTGAAATTAACCCCGAGCCCGAGTTCGAGTCCGGGTCTCGAACTGGAGACAGTGACTGACGAAAGTTTGCCACGGAGCCAATGATGATGATGATGAAGATGGAAAGTGTGGAAAGTGTGGAAAAGAGGGCGAAACTTTTCCCGCGCTGCACTCTCTCATAATTCCTTTAGCTAATTTGCATCGTTATAGTTGAATAGAGGGACGTGACCGGGAGATCCAGGAGATCCCACATCCTCATCCGGCAAATAATTGCGTTAATAATTAGTAATAGGGCAATCGGTTGCATGTTCCAACCATTGAGACTGAAGTATATATAATTATTTTATAAAGAGCCATGTTTCTTTTGGGAGAAGTTAAGGTCTTCAGACATTTTCAGTCTTTGCTGGAATTGGGAATATTAATATAGTATCTACTTATTAATCGGTTAAGTCCCAAAAAGGGTTATATATATTTTTTAAAGGATGTAGTTCTTATATTCTATGTATTTGCTAACTGTATATTTATTTATTTATTTATTGAGCCTATGTAGGTCTTGGGAAAGTAAATATTATTAATCGAGTAAGCCCCAATAAGGGTTATATATTTTTTATAAGGATGTAGTCGAAATATTCTATTCATTTAATATCCCTGAATTTATTTATTTATTTAGTCTGCCTTGAGAAAATAAATATTATTAATCGGTTAAGCCCCAAAAAGGTTATATATATTTTTTAAGGCTTTAGCTCTCATATTTTATTTATTTGCAACTATGTATATATTTTTTTTATTTATTCAGTCTATGTAGGCCCTGGGAAAGTCAATATTATTAATCGAGTAAGCCCCAAAAAGGGTTACATATTTTTTAAGGATGTAGTTCTTATATTCTATTTATTTATTTATTATTATTATTTATTTAATTGTTCAGTCTATGCAGGATTTGTGAAAGTATATATTATTAATCGAGTAAGAACCAAAAAGGGATAAATATTTTATTTAAGGATGTAGTTCTTATATTCTATTTATTTGCTAACTCTTTATTTATTTAATTATTTATTCAGTATATGTAGGTCTTGGGAAAGTATATATTATTAATCGAGTAATCCCCAAAAAGGGTTACATATTTTTTATAAGGATATAGTTGAAATATTCTATTCAGTTATTATCCCTGTATTTATTCAGTCTGTAAATATTATTAATCGAGTAAGCGCCAAATAGGGATATATATTTTATTTATGGATGCAGTTCTCATATTCTATTTATTTTAAAATCCTGTACTTATTAATTTTTCTAAATAACGCCTCTCTTTCAGCTTTTAACCTTCTTTTCCTAGCCATGTTACGATTTCCCTTGGTATGTTGCCGGCTCTGTGCCTGCCTCTGGCAACATGTGGCAACTGTAACTGGCAACATTGTTGCCATTGTTGGCCACGGAAAACCTCGTCCAATTGGCCCGCTTGTGTGGGCCCCCGATCGGGCTTCGGTGGCCCGGTCGGGCTCTTCGGCCTGCTGGGCACTCGGAAAGTCGGAAAATCGGAAAATCGGAAAAGCGTGCAAGCATGGGCCGTCTCTTGCGGCGCAGTGTTCGTGCGGCAACGAGGCGCATCGGTGGTTACAGGTAACAGGTAGCCGTTGTCAGGTGGCCTGGCTCTGGCCGTTGTTGTTATTGTTATTACTGTTGGTAGCACGAGTTGGTAGCAGCACTCGACTGTCCGCCCGGCAGGTCCTCAGATGCAGTCGCAGTCGCAGGAGCAGAAGCAGAAGCAGGAGCAGAAGCGGGAGCAATTGCACTTCAATTGAAGGCTCTAAGAATTTCAAGTATTTCCGGCAGCCGGCAAACGGCAAACGGAAAAGGAGTCGGAAAAGCACACGCTGCCTTTTTGCATTCCGCGTGGAAAAGGAGGGAAAGCTCCAGGACTATGCAGGAGAATGCAAATCAGTGCTGTCAATATGTCCATTTTTTTGGCACAGAATCCGCCCGGAAATTTCACTCTTACTTGCTTATTTTATTTTATTTTAGTTATTTGCTTTAATCTAATTTAGTTGAGTTTATTTTGTAAGCATTTCAGATTTTAACTGTCGTTTAAAGTGAGTTTTATAGAAGTAAGATTTTTGGCACCTTTTGATATAGATTTATAATTTTTATATAATTTACAAATTAAACGTCTATGTTATACTTCCACCGAAAAGCGTATATTACTATCTGGCCTCTCCAAACTCCTTTTATTTTAAGCATTACTGAATTAAAGAAAGTACTTAAAACACTTCAAATATCTCATAGAAAATAAAGTTTTCCTGTTTTAAAATTATTCCTTTGTTTTCCCCTTATTTTTGCTTAGAAATGTGGCCTTTTTCGAATACATTTTCTTGGCAGCACTGTAGGAAATGGAGAGCCGGGCTAACCCAGAACACAGAACTCGGAACCGCAACCGAAACGCTGCGAAATGAAATGGGGAGGGGGAGCGGACCCGGAGTTCAACTCAAACGGAGCTTAACTTAACCTTTGGCCCAACCACAATGCTCCGGGAGGCGCCGCAGGTGGAGCCGTAGGTGCCCCTAGAGCTGCCCACACCGGCGATCTCGGTGATGATGAGGTGAGTGTGTGTCCGGAGCTGGAGTTGCAATTGTTGCCCTTAAAATCACATGGAAGAGTATCATTATATTTCTGAAAATATACATAATATACTCTGGCCAAAGCCCTGTTTTGTAGGTCAAGAAGTGAGTTAATTCTGCGGGTCAATTGTAACTTTATCGCGAATGAAACTGAACAATAGATCCATTTTTATCATAATTGGCTTCAAAGGCTTTGGTTACAATCCAGTAAAAGCCATGTCAAAGGCCATGAAAGTATAAATAAATATAAATAAATATATAAATAAATAAATATTTGCCAGCTAAATAGGCAAGCATGATTAAGTGCATTTAATTTCGATTTAGATAAGTCTATGCTGCCTTAAATATATTTAAATCCTAACTAATTAAATTATTTCTACCTATTCTTCGGTAGTATTATATTTATCTATATTAAATTTTATTACTTATTACCTATTCTCCGGTAGTATTATATTTCTGTATATTAAATTTAATTATTTATTACCTATTCTCCGGTAGTATTATATTTCTCTATATTTATTTTAATTAAGAAGTGTCACAGAAATCGCTTGAAATGCTTTTCAAAAGTACTCTACATTCTACTAAGGATGTAGCTCACTTTAAGTTAGTTCTATTAGTTGTTATTAGTTATATTACATTTTAATTACCAACTTTTCTGGAAATTTATACATTATTATAAATGTAATCTAAGTACTTGGCATAATCCATTTAATTAAATGTTTTTACCCAAACATATTTTACTTCTGCCATAACTACTAAATTAAGTATAGTTTTCTCCCAGTAATTCAATTTTTAATTACTTTAAAAGTCTCAAAATAGCTAGTTATCATCCAGGGACTACGATTTTAATTGCAGGAAGCAGGGAAATCATTTTCCGTTTACCTTAAAGCGAAATTATTTAATGTAGTGCCGAGAGAAAGGAGGAGAAAGGAGCAGACACAAGTTACCTGCAGCAACTTAAACTAAAAGTAATTCCACTAAAATGTTTATAACAAAATCCAAATACAAATGCCGGTTGGCAGGAAGCAGGAAGGGATGATTCTGGGGGTCTAAGCGGAGCTGGGGCCGGATTACCTTGTTTTTGCCACCGTGTCTGAGCAAGCAGACGAATTTTAAAAGTGAAATCAAACAATGCGAAAATAACTTGCAAAACAATGTCAAGTGTTTGGCGACTGAGTGTATGTATATATACCCGAATATATATGGGGGTCTGTGTATATATATTTTAGCGGGGGAAACGGGGTAGCCGGCGAAGCGGAAACGGAAATTGCACGACAAGAAACGAGAAATGAATTGGACGAGCACAACAAACTGAGCAAACAAATAAGTTTGCCACGGAATCGTTACCTTTCCGCTCCACCCAGTTCCCCTTTCCCCGTCTTGGAATTTGCATTGCCAGAAAATGATTCGGGAAATCGGAAAAGTTCTTAAGCGAATTAATGTTGGATTAGGAAAGGAAAGTGTTTTAAAATCCCTCAGTTTTATGCCCCAAGAACTTGCTCAAAAAAGGATGTATAGCCTCAGAAACATAAGTTTATATTTGATGCATTAAAGCCTTCTTTAACCTTTTATAATTTCCACTTGAAGGTGATTTTTTTAGGCACTTTCTGGAATTTTCTTCGAGTGCAGCCCACGAACCGTCTTGACATGGCCAATGGATTTGCATGGCTTGCTGGCCATTGTTGTTGGCGGGCGGCCAGGACCTGTGTCGGCATGTGTTTGTATTTGTGCTTGTGCTGTTGCTGCTCTCTCTGTGTGTGTGTGTGTGTGTTAGCCAAGGAAATACTCGGCTTGTTGTAGATACAACCGCAACAGTTGCGGTGACACTTTTGTCGCTTTGAAGCAGTCGAGAAGGCCACTTGAGTCAAGTGCAGCCAGGGCAACAGGCGGCGTTTCAGCAGGGGCTTAGCGTCCTTAAGGGGGGGTGGCTTTTTTCGGCGGTGAAAAGGTATGCCAGGCGACAGCCCCCCTTGCCGGCTCTGGCTGCGTCAACATTGAAACACATTCATGGCTGTTCGTTACCCTCCGCGGGAAAACAGCGCCCCTGGACTGGTCCTTAACGCTGACAAAGCCAAGTAAAAGTTAAGTTAAGCAGCTGCCAAGTGACTTGAAAGTACTTGAGCGCATCCTTAAGCAGGATATCAACTGGCAAAAGCGCTGAAAGGAGCAGCCCGGGTTTTGTGTCCCAGCGAAACGCATGAAAATATTGTAAGATGAACGCAGAAGGACGAAGGACGACTGCAAGCCAGTGACAGGAAATCTCAGTCGAGGGTCCCGACATTCCGCCGTATTGGAGATGAGCCCGGGAGCAGTGACTAGATTTTAGTTATAGAAAATATATATCCTTGATATTTTATACCCTTAAATGGTTTATATCCTTCATAAAGTCTATATTTTCTTTGGAGAATCAGAGACAGAAAGCAGTCACTGTTTCTGATATATTTATTTATTATATATATTTACCAACTTGTTTCCTAGGCTGGCAATTTTTCAAGGTCGGTGGCCCATGTCCTTCCGGTTTTTTCCAGCTTATAAATGTCGGAGACTGCTCCTGGGTGGATAAGCGGCAGCGCAGGATAACGGAGCATCTCCGGCGGCCAGGACAGTGCGGAACAGAGCGCGCTAGTCACCAGTCGCCTGTCGCGGCCACGGCGCTGGCATCACGTTGTGGCCTTTTATTAGATACGTGCTGTATCTCTGTTTACCAACTTTGATGGTGTTAATGCTGGTTTGCTGCTCGTGGCGCTGCTCCTCCGCTCCTTCGCTCCTTCGGCTCCTTTCGCAGGAGCGGGAGCCCTGCTCTCGCCGGTGATATATATCTGTCTGGCACATATATATATATATTCCCATTCCCGTTCGCAATCCCCCTCCATGCGTGGACAGGGGCCATGAAAAGTGCAGCGTGTTTGGAAATTGTTCAACATTGGCTGCGAGGGTAAGGACATGGATACGGATAAGGATATGGGGTGTGGAAACCTTGACTCCTGGCTGGCTTAAAGTCGAGCCAAACAGCTGACACAGTTGCTGTTATTTTCTTCGCTTCTCTCTATATTTTTGCTATTTTTTTTTGGGAGCCCCACCGAACGACCCGAAACGAAACGAAACGAATCAGAAACTTGTATACAAATTTAATTAAAAGTGCAATTGCCCGATTTCTACGGCGAACATGGGGCTATATGCATGTTCTCGGTGGCCTGGTACACACGAATATTCGGAGCCGCAGCCACACTCGGAGCGCATTAAAAATTCAGCAGCAATTGTGTTTTTGGGTCCAATTGGAGGTCAGGACGAAGCTGCAAGGAGCCGGGGACACCGGCGGGCTCAATGGGGGTTCAGGGAAGAGGCTGATCTATGGATAAAATATCTCCATAATAATAGTAGCTTAAGTTTATATAGTAATCGACTATCTTTGTATTATTTTTAGTTTATAATATATTTTTGATATTACATAAATCTATAAATTTATTGATTTTGTATATATATTTTTTGTATCTATTCCTCATTTAAGCTTACCATAATTAATGAAAAAAATATTAGTCCCAATGCTGATTAAAATTTTCGATCTTAAATCGATTAAATACTTTATCTATAATTGTTGTAATTGTTATGTGTTATTTTGAACGATTTTTCTACCGATTATATGATTTATTATTAATTTATTATGCATTTCGTTAGTCTTACTTATCCCTAACTTATGTAATTGTATTTTGATATTTCTTTAAATAGAATTCTCTTCATTTTCTATAAATAAAATATTGATAACTGATGTAATTGTGATATGTAGCTCTTTATTAAAAGGTTTACTGGCTCTAAAAAAATAGATTTTTTTTATTTTTAAAAGGTTTTTCGATTTTATATCGATTAACACTTTAACGATAATTGTTGTAATTGTTATATATTAATTTGAACGATTTTTCTACCGATATGTTGAATTAATATTGATTTATAATGCAGTTTGATATTCTTACCTATCCCTAACTTTTGAAATTGTGTTTTAATATTTCTTTGAATAGAATTCTGTTCATTTTCGATAAATAAAATAATGATAACTGATGTAATTGCGATGTGTAGCTCTTTATTAAAATATTTTCTGGTTCTAAAATAATAGATTTGTGAGAAATTTAAAGATTTTTGATTTTAAAATCAAAGTTACAGCCATGTTAAGCTTTTTGCTGAATATTTCTCCCCCACTTTTGTAGCCCGCACCCACTGGCCTCCGTCCCTGCGATCCGGTGTGGGGGCTTCCGTGCTCGGCGACGCCAACTCCTACTCCATGTTGGGGCCGGGAGCGGGGATCGGGGAGCGGGGAGCAACTGGAGCTGCGTTGTCCGCTGGCTGCAGCGCCGGCAATCGCATGGACCGGAAATGCGCAAAACTAACGGATAATGGAAAATGGCGTTGGCAACTGGCAACTGGCAACTGGCGCAACCGAGTGTGGCCTTAAATGGCGCGACCCGGGACTCGCTCCAGAAGTTGGTAGGGATTCAGGATGCAGAGGATGCAGGGGATGCAGAGGAGGCGACTGTGCGGCCGCATAGACTCCCGAATAACGCTAAATGTCATGGTTATGTTTACATGCGGCGAAATTAAGCGGAAGTGGCCGTTAAAGTTTTCGCTCTGCCCTCGCCTCTCTCCTCTCTCCCCTCTGTCGCGGAATTAAAGCAAATTAATGCGGAATTAATTCATAGACCCGATGCCGCCTGGACGGGCCCAAAGCCGATGATCCAGTAGTGCCAGATGCTGCCCAGTCCTCACTCCGGCGATGACGTGTTTACTGCTACCATCGATTCCGACTCCGCCTCCGACTCCGACTCCGATACTGATTCTGGTTATGACGATGATGATGGCGATGATGGGGATGATGGGGATGATGGGGATGGGAGCCGATGCTGGGGAGAGGAGCAGCAGCTCTCGATGATTTACCCCGACGGTGGAGGTAACCATGTGGAGGCTTGTGCAATCAGCAAAGCTGTAAATTATCAAACGTATCATTCAATGAGCCAGTAGGGCACTGAAAAAAAATATAAGCCCACTTTAAATTGGGTTTTAAGATGGTCCAGTTTCTTAATAAATTAATTAGTAAAAGAAATAAAATATATGACATCTAACTAGGGATTTATTTAATGAAAAATTTATGGGGAATTTAAAATGGGGAATAAATAATTATTACACCTAAAATATGATTGGAAAATAGGGTTTTCTTAAATAAATTCGTTATAAAGAAGAAATAATTGAAGATCTTATAATTTATAAAAATTCAATTAGTAAGAGACTTAAAACTTGATATTTAATATGCTTGAAATTTATAACTTCCCTTCAAAGTAGGGAATACATAATTATTACAACCAAAAATAATATTAGAAAAAAGGGTTTTCTTAATGTAATTAAGGAGAATAAACTGAAGATCTTATAATTTATAAAAATTCAACAAGTAGGAGACTTATATGTTTTAATTTTATTTGCTAATTTCACTTCTAAGACAAGACTTGCCTGGCTTTGTGCTCAGTGCAGCCTGGGGATTCCCAGCAAGTGCTGGATGAACCGTGGGTAATGAAGCAAATGCCACTCCTCCTGGCCAGGCTGAATGGCCAAATGGACGAATGGATGGACTGTCGGCCATGTGGATGGCCGACTGAGCTGGGTTTTGGCCTGGCAAACAACCAGCAAGCATCGATTATTCCGAATTTTGCATTTTCAATGGCCGAGTAGGAGCCGGCCCAGAGCCAGGACCAGGAGCGGGACACCTGAACAAATACCAGATGGTTATGGACATACATTTGTGGGGCGTGTTGGGGCGCAGGTGCCACACATTCCTTTCCGATCGGGTTATATGTACATATGCATGTAGGTGCCCTCCTTTGAGACACAATCAAGCCCTCCGCTTAATTTGGCTAATTGGAAAGGGCCTGGCCTTTGGTTTTTTATTCCTGCAGTTGCATAATTTAAAAAAGGATCTGGGGATTATGAGTTAAAATTCATTGGGACAGAATAACTTAAAAAATACTGGGATAAACATGTTAACTGGTTTAGGATATATCCCAAAAGCTCTTTGTATTTATTTATACATATCTAAAATAGTAATTTCTATTCTAGTTTTGGTTAGAATATTTCCTTACTTGAATTTAGGACTTCTTGTCTGTTGGTTTACGCCAAGTTGCCTTGCTACGATTATGGCCAAGATGCACTGGGAGATGTAGAGAAGGTCAGAGGGCAAGGGTGGCCGAAAGTTGGCTCAATGAAATCGAAATTGTGGCCACACATCAATGGGCAGGCGGGGACCTCGACCCGGGACTTTGGGGCTCCAGGTGGCAGTGGATGTGAACCAGGAGGTCTAGACTCCAAGGCACAGATGCGTGTGCACGCGTGGCTCAAAGACAAACTCGAGGCCGGAATCTTGTTGCCAAGGCCAAGTACCCAGCCTGAATACCCTAGCCATGACCTTTACTATTTTGAGCACTTAATAATTAAAAACAATGATTAAACCCAACCATAAACACATGTATTTAATCCAGAGAACAATTTATTTGTTGTATTATTTAATAGCTCAAAGACATATCCTTAAGAAGGAGGAGTCTTTTTCAGAACCTTATTGACTTGCCTAATTTGTGGACGCGAAACTTGGCTGCTCTGGCGTGGTGCCGCGGAGCCTGTCGCCTAATTTGGCTCTCGTTTCGGGCCTTAATTGCTATTCTAAACAGGCTGCACTCCATTGTCGTTGGCGCAACAGGAGAATTCAAGTCTCGTCTTCGCCGCCGCCCAAGTCCCAAATGCGGTAATTAAATCAGTCGGCGGCTGCCTTCAATCCGGCCAACTCCGGCAATTTGTGGTTAGCTTCGGGGAAGTGTGGGGTGGTGTATGTGGGGGCATTATCTCAATGGGTTGGTTTTGGGATTCAAGGAAAGTGCCATCCAAAAGTACTCCCAGGAAGCGAAGATCCTTTCGGGCGGTAAACGTGGCAGTCCCACTGGATTACACTTTAATACCATTTAATTGTTTAAGGAAAATATCAGAGGAAAACATAATGAATTAATATATCTGTATGAAATTTCCTAATAAATATATACAATATCATCATAAATAATCAAGTAGATCAACATTTTAAGGGAAATACTAGGGTTTCAGGTTCAAGGCGATCAGAAATTACTATACAAACTACAGGATTACAAAATAAAACGATTTAAAAAATAAATATATAAATATGCGCATAATATATATATATATATATGCATAGAAATATGCGCATACTTGAGGTCTTCTTTATTGCATATTACGGCCAAAAATCGAATGACAGCCAAAAGCCGTATATATTCCGATTCTCCATTAAATTCTTAATTACTTAGGAATAAAACATGGAAAAAACAAGGAAAAAAAATTTTGGTCGATTTTTTAAAAAATGATAAGGGGTTACATCATTAAAATTGTCAAAAATTGGCTAAAATTTAATTTTAAATAATTCCTAAATTTGAAATGCAGATTAATTAACCAAATAAAACCCAACATAGAAATGCTTTCCGATTTGAAATTAAGGCTGTTTTAGCCAAGTTATGGTTATTTTTATTTTTTTAGGACCCAAAAATCCGCATTTGATGTCTTCTGAAGAGCATAATTTGGCCAAAAATGGAATGACAGCCAAATGCCGTTTATATTCGGAATCGCCGCTAAAATTTTAATTATTTAATAATAAAATATTGCCTTAAAAATGATTTGACCAAAAATTAGGATATAAAAATGCCGATTTAAGGACCCAAAAATCCGCATTTGATGTCTTCTGAAGAGCATAATTTGTTTAAAAATGGAATGACAGCCAAATGCCGTATATTTTCCGATTCGCCATTAAAATCTTAATTACTTAGGAATAAAACATGGAAAAAACAAGGAAAAAAAATTTTGGTCGATTTTTTAAAAAATGATAAGGGGTTACATCATTAAAATTGTCAAAAATTGACAAAAATTTAATTTTTAATAATTCCTAAATTTGAAATGCAGATTAATTAACCAAATAAAAACGAACATAGAAGTGCTTTCCGATTTGATATTAAGGCTGTTTTGGCTAAGTTATGAATATTTTTCCGTTTGACTTGACGAGAAAATGAGAGTCTCTGTTACCAAAAGCTCTTGTTACTATTATTATTATTATTATTATTCATTTCTGTTGTACGTAAATCATTTGATTAAGCTCGGCACTATGCATGCGGTGATGGAATTATGGGGAATTAATTCGCATTCGGAAATGACTTGAGGGGGGGCGAAGAGCTCTGGCATAATTATGCTGAAATTATAGTATTAATTTATTATTAATTGTAAATGGACGAAACAGGAAAGTAAGAGGCTTGACAGCAGCTTAAGATAGGCTTAAACAGGAATCGTTTATGCTTCGTGCTGCTGTGAATTACAATGTACATTTTCAGTCAGGAAAATGTCTGCTTTTTTAAATGATTTCCCATTTAAAACATATAGATAGAATACCTTTACAAATCAATTGAAAATACTTGGAAATTAGTTGTAAAAATATCCAATAAGCATAAATATGTGCAAAAAGCAATTTGGGAACCTATCAAAGGAAATTCATGCGATTCCTTTCCGGCCTCACAAACTTTCCTCACAATATATTTGTATATATATAATATATCAATCAGGCGAAAGGACATCCCTCTCGAACTTTACCTGACTGTCCTTTTGCTATTTTCACTCCTCGGCAATTCTACAGCAACTTCAGCAAATACTTAATATTTATTTATTTGCCATTTTGCATTGTTTGCATTGTTCTAGGTGCTGCCCAGCTCATCCTTGTGTTCTCCGGGTCCTGTGATGCGTTCAAGTTTATTTGACTTCGCTCGTCATGCGTTGCAGTTTTCCCTTCGACCGGCTTTCCATGCAAACAGTTTTCCGGACCCCCTCTCCCTTCTTGGTTTTTGCGTTTGACCAAAAGTTGGCTGCAGACGGAGGGGAGACGGAGACTGCAAATCGCTTGCTATTTTAATTAGTTTGTCCAAAAGGCCAACAACTTGGGCAAACAAACAAATACTCAGATACTCAGAGACTCGGATACTCGAAGGCCCCAATCCCTGGACTCCTGCAGGACTGGCGGAATTCAATTATGCCAGCTTAATTGCCGAAGGGCTTGGGCTTGGGCTTGGACTACTCAAGATCTGGAGAGGATCCGGGAGTAGTGGCCTGGGGCACTCAAACCATTATCGGATTAAGGTGTGCGGCGAAAAATATTGGTTAAGAAGCGAGTACCAAATTGCAGGTAATCCCCTTTAAGCCACTTGGAAACAATACAAAAATATGCGTTCCTTTTAGCAAAGCGGAGATACTTGATTTTAGGATTAGCAACACTTAAAAAAACTCCTGAAATATTATTAGAAATTTTAAATTTATTGTAGTGCAACTATCTTCTAGCTTTAAAAACCTTTATATTTTATTTATATTTGATATTTATTGACTGCTTGTTCAGAGGTATAAAAAACTCTTTGTACATAGGTTTTTAACCAAGGATTTTAAGCTTAAAAATAAAATTGTTATACAGATATTTGAAAAAAATATATATCTGCAATAATTATTCAAGCATATGGCAATAAACTGCCATGATTTGAGGATTTAATAGTTGACCGCAGGGCCGCAGGCTTTCCTTTCCTTTTTTTTTATTGCATTCCCAGTAAATTCAATATATATTTCCCCTAAATTTGCACACATTTCAAGCGCCGTATGCCGTCCCCGATTTTCCCATTTCCACTATATATATATATATATATATATACGTATGTATGGGGAGCCATCATCGTTGATGGTGCCCGCGGCGTTTTCTATAACGCGTCCGATTTTATTACATATTGTGTGTTTATTGTCAACGCACACAGGCACACCCGCCCACACACTATTGCAATTTTGTTAAAAAATATAGAAAAAAACTAGAAGAGTTTTGGGGGGAGGGAGGGGGGAAATGGGAAAGTCCAAGGAAAGGAAAATCTGAGGCAAAATGCCCCAGAGCACAATAAGGGATGATGGGAATTTTACTAAGAATTTTTCATTTCCTTTAACTTTGTATGAGTGGCGTCCACACACGGACACACACACACACATGAGTGTGGCCTTCTTTCGTGTGTGTGCACTGTAAGAAAAGTTAGGAATGTGTGTTCACATTATATGAATAAAAATAGGTTTTTTATTGAACTCTAAAAATAATAAATAAGTAAATAATAATTGTAATAATGATAATAAGAATATTAATGATTAATAAATAATAAATAAAAATAATAAAGACCTTAAATAAAGTCTTTACTTCCCAGATTTTGTTTATGCAAATAAGTAAGTATTAAAATAAATATTAATACAACGTTAAGTATATTAATATTTAATTATTCAAAACCTTATTTCAAGACTATTTCTTATAGGGAAATAATGGAAAATAAGTAAGTAAGTAAGCTTAGTATGAATTTATTTATTGTGTTATAAGACAACCTTTTCTCCGAGTGCATTTGGGTGGAGCGTAAGCCGGGCTGCTGCGGCTTGCGGATGCTGATGATGATACGGCTCCTTCAGCTCCTGCTGCCCACAGCCACTTCATCTATTTGGCCTCAGACAAGGACAGCCAGCGAAGACTATTCAATATTTCCTTGGGCATCCTGTTTTCGGACAAGCGGCGACTTTCTGCCGCACTTTCCGAGGGGTGGCCATGGCCAATAGAGTGTGTCTCCTGGGCGGCCACGCCTGCCAATTGGACAGTGTCCTGTCGCCGGATATTGGTCAGTTCGGTGTCCGAAATTCTCGGTTCATCATCGGTTCAGCGCTGCGAAAAATGACACAACATTTTTCATTTGAATGGAGGAGCAAGGAGTTAATTTGTGAATTAATGTTGGGGATTTTTCACCTTCTCGATGCTTAAGTTGAGTCCTTGTTAGGGAATTCTTTTAAGGAATGTGAGGTATTAGACCTGATCTCTAGCTTGATTCTTTAATATATTGCTTGATATAAGCAATAAGCATATAATTTAATTTCTATTTATTTTTTTAGGCTTTGCCTCTCATTCCCGCCGCTGTCAAGTACAATAAATGGAATCAAAATGGCAAAAACCGATTACGAAACTTGTCAAACTTCCGATTTTGCGAGCTGACCAGCGACAATCCACTGATAATTACTATCTGGGGAGCACTAACTTATAGCAGCCCCGTGACTCGGACACTTTTCCACTTTTCCGATTTCTCACAGCAACACAGGGAGAAAAAAAAAACCAAATAGAGGGTGTGGGGTCAACTTGTCGACACTTTGCTGTAACTTTTGGCTTCTTGAATTATTTCTTTTTCGGTTCGGCAATCAAGGAATCCTCGCAGTACGTGTGTTAGCGGAAATCCAGAGATCCAGAGATCCCCAAAGCTCCCTGTCCTGCGTGTCCTGTGTGTGTGTGCGTGCAATTATTTAACTTTTCATAACTCATACAAACTAATAATGCAATACAGCGACAAATATTTGTTGACAACACATAGCGCACTCGCATTGACTACTATGTAATCAAGGAGCAAATGCAACAACATTGTTGACATATTCCCAGAAATGCCGAAAATTACTTTATAACAGCTAACTTGGCTAGCTCACAAAGCGGGCGGTGGAGCGGGGGGGCGGGGGGCTAAGTGAAAAACTTGGCGGGGACAGGGCGCTGCACTGCCATATTTTGTTGCAGTGCTCTCGGTTTACTAATTAAATATGATAAATATGAGACGATGAGGAAACTTTTGTGCAGCGCTTGTCACCGAGCTGAGAAGCTCCCCCGCTTTCCCTGGCTTTTCCACGCTTTTCCACGCTTTTCCCCCTCTCTGCACTCCCTCCTTTGCAGTTGGCTGTCGCAGCTAATAAAGCTGCAGCTCGTGTTGCAGCCACGGGATTTTGTTGCAATTTTGATACCCTGCCGGAAGTGTCCTTCTTCAAATTATAGATGCCAACTGCAAAATACCCCAAGAAGAGCTCTCTCTGGATGGAAATCATTTAATTTTTCAGTTTCTACCCTCAAGTAATTAAGAGCAAAATGCAAAAGTGAAATTGAATACAGTTGTCCATTTTTAGGCGGTCCAACACGTCGTATACGTAATTTCTGGCCTCTGCCAGCCGAAAAGTCAGGGGCTTCCGCTGGCTGCTTAAAAGGCTTAAATGAATTTATCTACCTAAAAGTATAACCTTTCTTCTGACTACTAAAAATCTATTTGTATCTTAATTATATATTTTACCATCAATAAAAATAAATTAAATTACCAACAAAGAATAAAATGGCCCCCTGCCCGCCTGTGTCTCTGCTGGCTTCCTATTAAAGCCTCTTTGATTCCCTTAATTGCTATACATATATATATTGTATATATATTATTTTGTATATTCATTTCGAGTGTTTGCTGTGGGCGAAGCTGGAGTTCTAATTACTAATTGCTTGCTTTGCAGCATAATAATGCTTTCTGTGTATTATTGCGTGAGTGCCAGGTGAAAATTATGAAATTTAATACAAGACAGAGGTGAAAGAGTGTTTGAAAAATTGAGTCAGTGTCTTGGTATTAATTAAAAACGAATAATTGAGGCAGAATAAACAAATACTACCTACAATTATTTGTTTATTTTTCCTGAAATAACTTAGAATTTCTGCTGATTAAATAAGTAAGAAATAAGCAAGAAATCCTGCTGATAAATTAAGTAAGAAATAAGCAAGAATTCCTGCTGATGAAATATGTTTTATTACAAACAGTGGCCATGAAACTCTTTTTTTTTCAACCTTCGAGGGGCTAAAGCAATGCCAAGGACCCACACACATACACCCCCTCGGGCACACACACACATGTGGCTCGGAAACACACCCAACAATTAGCGAGACAAGAAAAGAAGGGCAGACAAATGCGAAATCAAAAAGTCGCGCACACAATTAGCCAGACGGCAAACAGGGGTTAACAGGGGGGCTGGGCTGCTTCAGTGGGCTAAGGGGGGCTGAGGGGTGCTGGCCGCCGCCTGTTGTCAGACATCGAAATGGCCAACAATGAAAAAGTTGTCCAGCTCATTGCCGTTGTTTTTGCATTCAAAGCAGCTGCTTACAACAGGGACAGCGCGAAGCGGGAGAGGGGTGGAAGAATGAGGCTTTTCCGAAGGCCAAAGGGGGAGGGGGTAGGTACGGTGAGGTATTCCATACAAAGAAAATGACTTTAGGCCTGCGTGGCGTCCTCATCTGTCAACCGCCCCCCAGCCACCAAGCGAAACAGCCCACTTTTCTCGCTTTGCCGCTGGAAGGGAACTTTTTCGATTATGCGCTCGTAAAAGTTGCCTCGCTTTTGTTTTTATGAGTGCACTGCCAGAAAAATAGAGTAACCCCTAATTAAATTAAGCAATAAAATGTAAAGCCATAGAAAGGGCTGCTTGGAAATATTAAAATGGGAATTAAGACAGCTTGCCACCTTGCCACCTTCAATTTTTCCCTTAAAAAGCATTTATATTCCCCTTTGAAAGGGTTTTAAGATCAATATTTAGTATAGTATTATTTATATTAAAAATATCTTGTAATATAAATCTTAAAGTAGTCCTCTTTTTGGCCCAGTGCATGCGTGGGTGTTGCCTAATCTAACCCGTCGCTCCTCTCCCTTCGCATCCATTTTCAGCCCCAAACATGCAAAGCTAACAAATATCCTTTGTCCACACACTCAGACACACTCGAAACAAAAGAAAAGTCACATGGCAGCGGGGTGGAAAATGCAGGGGGGCACGGCACAGGGGGGGGCATTGGGCATTGCCCAACGACAATGTCATAAACAAGCAATAAAAAAGCATAAAAAGCTGGGGCCGGCGACAATGCGCGATGCGAGGAGCAGTGATTACCATGTGATCAACATCAACATAACCCAGCAACCCCCCGTTGATGACCCCAGGACCCCCGCATCGAAGGACCTTTCCGGGCAGAGCCCCAGCCAGTGTGAGATTTTCCCTTTCCGGCTTTTCCCGTCCTTTGTTTCCGATTTTTTGTGGGGGCTGAGCAGGTTTTTTATGGCTTTTCATTCATTCATACGAATGCCTGGAAATAAATACGTTTCTAGCGGAGTTACTTGCAAAATTAAATGAATTCATTAACTTAAGATAGTTGCTTCTGAAAACAATACCAATAATCAACAGTTTGCCAAGGTTGTTAGGGAAATTATTAAATTACTTAGCTCTTTATGGGATTAGGCAATATATATAAACATATTAGACCAGAAGCATTGACTTAATGGGTAAGGAATTAAGTAATAATAAGTATTAGCAGTGTTATGTCACTTGCCCTGGTAAATACTCCATATTAACTTGATATTTATTCTCCTTAAAGGGGGAAGGAATTATCAGGAATTATCTGTAAAAGGTGGGTTCAAAATGGTAGAAAGGGAACTTAATACATTAAGCTTTAAATAATAACAAATTCGAGTTGGCTTCCTGGCTTTAAGAGGCCGAATTAAAGTGCGTTTGAGGCTGCGTAAGTTGCTGCACGTACTTCAGCCTATTGGCACACTCCGGGGGGGTTGGGGGTGCCGAAGCCCCCCGCTTCTTAATCTGCGCCCATTAACCCGTACATCATTCATAGGACATCTTCCAGGGGGGGCTGCCAGGATTTATCGTGAGCCTGGGGTTCCATTTGCGCCTTTCGAGCCTCTAGAAGTAAGTGTGTGTTTGCTCGGCGGTTGTGTATGTGTGTGTTGTCTAGATTGGTGTGCGAGTGGTACCGTGTAGTGAGCGCAGACAGACTTTAAAGTCGCCCAACCACTTCCGGTCCGCATTGTTCAGTCTAACTCATTTCCTACCTATTCTTTTTTTACTTGCAGTGCCGTAGTATTTTTTGTGGATTCATTACTTCACAAATAGTTTTTAAAAAATAATAATTAATCTGAAAAAATAGTCTTTCCACTTCTAATAATTCCATAATGAATAATATATGAAGCTTGCATTAATATATTTATGAACTCAACAATAAATTCACCAGCGATTTATTTAAGTATTTTTATAAGTATTATATAAGAGCACTTACTAACTATTAGAGCTTTTGCCAACGATTCATTATAGTTTTCACCAACGAATCAGTCATTAAATCACCAACGATGTATTTAGGTATTCACCAATGATTCCTCGAGCCTTCTTTAGAGTATTCACCAACAATTGAATAAGAGATTCACCAACATTTGTATCAAGGAATTCATTATATACCTATACAACCATTAATTCACCAATATTTCAACCTAGAATAGTTAACTTTTTAAAGGCTCTTTATTTCACCATAAAGTAAGTTTTCTATTTGGAAAAATCCCCCTTTATTTTGACAAACAATCCCCGCCTACGCCCCTGCGACTAAGCTCTGCTGTCGAATGCTGCCTGCCTACACAAACAAGTCATTTTTAATGCAAATATTTTCCTTTATTTTTAACACACTCACCTTGGCTTGAAGCAGGTGCGAAATCCTGCCAGCGACGTCGGCAGCGACTGCGGCAGAGTCCTGGCTGGTCCTGGCTCTGACTCTGGCTCTGAGGCCGAGGCTCCGATCAAAGGTTAAAATAAACTGGAGCACGTCATGTAAATGTTTACACATCATCACCAACATTCAGCTAAGCAAACATATCGACCTCATCGAGGCAAGGACGTGGCAGCAGGTCCCGTTTTCCAGCCCCAGATTTTCCCCCTCACCCCCTCAGGATTTCCCTCGCCCCAATGTGTGTGTGTGTGTGTGTGGGCTTGTGATGGCGAGGGGTTGCAACATTATTGGCGCATATGTTCAACACAAATTCCACAGATTGATGTTGGAATTTTTTTATTAGCATTTCTATTTGCCATCAGGCTCTGTCTCCAGCAACCCCCCTGCTGCCTCCAGCTCCTCCGGCTCCTCCGCCTCCTCCTGGCCTCTCCACACATGGCTGGAAAATCCCGAAAATGTTCGGTGCCATTGTCCTTTGTTTGCTCTATGAACCTCCTCCTTGTACTCCTCCTGCAGCCTCCTCTCGCTCGCCCCGAAAACAAAGGCATTTTTAAATTGTGCGTTCTTTTTTCCAGCAATTTTTGTTGCTCTCTGGCGATGCCACTCAGCCCAAAACACAAATACAAAATACAAAATACGGAAAAAATAACAATGAACGGCGACAAAAGGGAATAGCAGAGCAGGAAAATCGAATTGAAAGCGCCCAAAAGAGCAAATCGATTGATTTCATGTTGATTACCTTGATTTGTTGCCTGGTTTTCTGTTTTGTTTGGGTTTGTTTCCCTCTCAATCCCCGTGTTTTTATAATGTTTTTATTTTGTTTTTATTTTGTTTCCTATTTTGTTGTTCTGCCTGGTAAGCGGCTTACAGCGACTGTCTTCCGACTTAGTCGCCCCCATCCCACGTGGACCTGGCCCCCAGGATGCAATCGGAGTACGCGTCGGTAAACGCCGCGATTTAAGGATCATCGTGTGATTTTTCCACCGATAATTGGAACCGGAAACGCACTCTGTTCCTGAAATATATCGGTCCACTTTCGTTGTTGGTATTTAACGTAATTAGCTTCATTAGCCTTTATTGGAACTTACAATTGTGGTTAGCCAACAACAAATAAATATTGGTCCCGGCCTTTTTTTTATAATTTGTGTGGGGAAATGATAATACATTTCCAGGGAAGTATGCATTTAAGGGAATAAATAAATAAATATAGTACGTTCTCCAATTAAATTTTAAGCTTATTTGTATGTAAATTAAATATGTACACATATTCTGGAATGTAATACAAGATATATACAATTAACGAAAGGAAAAAGGTTAAGATAATAGAAGATTTATTTATAGGCCATGACTTACCACAGATTCTACTGTATTTATAATCTTTATTCACCCATAATTTTACCTTTCATTTAATTATATATTTAAAAATCTCTACCTTTATTTTAGTGTCTAGATAATATTCTTTAAATTAGTTATTAAGATCTTAAGGCTTTTTCAGACATATGTATAATGCAGAGTGATGATCTAGGCATAAAGAAATATATCTTGTAAAAGCCCTCTATAGTTCGCTGCCACTCTGATATAGTTCCATTGAAATGCGATCCTTTGGGCCAATTTCAATGCCGCATTCGCTGGCTATTTACAAGTACATCAACATGGGCCGAGTCGTTGAGCAGGCCAGGCCCATCAGCCCCTCAAAAGCAGCCAAATTCAATAATTTATACGGCCATCTCAACGGCTTTAACCTCGGCGCTGAGAGCCAAAATAGAAAATTCGAAAATCTGCAAATTGAAAAGCAGCAGCGGCGCCAGGAAAGGCTGCAGCAAAGCCCCGGCGAAAAGGGGGGCAGGCCCGGAAAAGCGGAAGGCTGGCTGGAAAAAATGCCTCCATTACGTATGCCAAACACGAATCGAAACTTAAAAACTTTGCACGATAAGCTGCTGAGAGGCAAATGGGCAAGGTCAGAGGGGATTTTTCCCTTGATATAGTAAGTAAACCCTCAGAGGAAGATGCCAGAGTGGATCTGGTGGAGAAAATACCCCCGAAAGGGGCGGATACAAGCTGAAATGAGTGACGAAAGGGGCATGAGGTCGGGGGGGCGATAAAGGCGGTGATAAGGGCCCGTGATAAGGGGGAAACTGGATCTATGGAGAGGGTGCCAAATTGTCAGAGGTTGTCAACTAAAAAATGGCATTAAGGTGGAAAATCACGTACGCCGGATTTCGCCTGTCTGCCCTGTCACTCCGCCCAGCTCTTCTTCATCCGGCTTTTCCGCTCTCTCTGTGTTCTTCCCCTCTCCTTTCTTGCCCGGAAAAGCCAGGCAGT
Source organism: Drosophila pectinifera (assembly GCA_008042775.1). Taxonomy (NCBI): domain Eukaryota; kingdom Metazoa; phylum Arthropoda; class Insecta; order Diptera; family Drosophilidae; genus Drosophila; species Drosophila pectinifera. The sequence continues at coordinate 30,378 of VNKC01003706.1, forward strand.
GGCTCTGTGTGTCGTAGGCCTTCAACGAATTGAAATGAAATTGAAAATTATACGGGTAAGTGTGGGTGTAGACGAAGACAGCAAAAAAAACTAAGGAAACTCCATAAATATATTAAATTAAACAATTAAAAAGCTAAGTGGGAAATGCTTACTTGAAGGCCACCTTAAGGCAGTAAGAAGAATGATAGTTGCATATATTTTTAGTAATTCTTATCTTGCCAATTTGGTGCTCTTTTCTCTATCTGCATAGCTGTATCTTTGTCCCCATCGGTATCTCTATCTGTATCTGTATCTGCAGCTGTATCTGTCTCCCGTATCTGTGGCCTGTATCTGGAGCTGACAGTGTCGTGGCTTTGGGGCTGATTCCTTGAGTCGGCCACGTTGATGAAGTTGCTGATAAAGTTGTTAAGTGAATTGGCCTGGCTAAGAGTTCGTTAGCAGGCTTAGTTTCGGTGCTCACGTGCCGAGGTCCAAGACCATGCCCACTGCCCCCCACAGGCTTAATCCACCCGCTGCCCGCCGGTCGCCTTAACCCTTAACCAGGACCCCAGCCAGCTGGGGAAATTATGCGCATAAATGCGTTTTATCTTGAGAGGAGCAAGGAGCAACCGCAGGCTGCAAGGCGCAGAGCTGGGCCCGCAGCTTTGCTCTCTCTCTCTCTCGCTTTTCCGCACTTTTCCTGCCCCCGCCCCGCACTTTGCTCTCTCATGCAGCAGCGCTAAATAAACACAATTTTCGCAGCCTGTCCCCCAGTTTTTCCCCGCCGATTTTCCGCTTTTCCGCCCGCTGCTTGCGGTCGCCAGTTTCATAGTTTCCAATTGCCAAGAGTTCAGCGTTCGGCGTTCGGCGTTCAGCGGTTGCCTGTCTGTCTTGCTTTTCCATCACATTTTTCTTTTTTTTGTATTCAGTGGGTAAAATCCCACTTTTTTTTTCGACTTTTCCTGCACTTTTGCCCACTTTTTCCCCACTTTTCCATTCTTTTCCCGACGAATTTCGCTGCAATTTTCCACCGCCCCCCGGAGCAGCTGCGCAGCTGCATTTTCTTGAGCCCCTCGTGGCCGCGTTCCATTTGTTGGTTTCGGCTAACGAAAATTTTATTACAAGTTTTCTATAATCGACTTGCGGTCTGCGGTGCCGCTTTCCCGCGCTTTCCCGCACTTTCCCGCGCTTTCCGCCTTCCGGCTTTCCGCCTTTCCACTCCCAAACGCTAATATCGTAAAATTCTTATCGAGCGCTCTCGCTCAAGACTTCTTGGCATTTATGTAAGTGTGTTTGCATTCACTTGATGGCGATTATTAAATGAGCTTTCCGCTGCAGAAGTTACAGTCGTCGAGTGCTGTTATCGGTCGAGTGCCATCACCAAATACGAGTGGATAGAGAGTGAGAACTACAAATTTCCTGGTTTATCCGGGAGATTATCTAGTGGGAGATTATCTAATGAGAGATTATCTAGTGGTAGTAGTAACCAAATCATTTCTTTTATTATTAAAATTAATTTTAAATTGATTCTTAAGGGCATAACATAAGCTTACATTATTTATCGATTGTTATTTTGGAGATTTAATCGATAAAATTGATAGTTTAAGAGTAAATTGATTTTAAATCAATAAATTCAGTTGGAAACTGAGCTGATATTATTTACCTATCACTTAAGATGGCCAGGCTAACTAGTTCAGATATTTACCAACTTATCAAGCAGTTTTATTAACTGATTTTAAACCTCTAGTCTCCAGTATAAGCAAATTATCTTCCTAATGTCAATCCGAACCCAGATTTGTTTGGTTAAAGCATTTGGCTAATTCGAAAAGGGTCAGTGGAGCACATGTGAGTTTTATTTTTGAGCCAATTGGTGTTTGGCAGGCGAGGGGGAAATCGAATCGAATCGAAATCGAAATCGCAAACGGGGAAAGGTGTTCTCTCTGAGGAAAGGTGTTGGAAAATGGAAAAGCCAAAAGCACAAGCAAGGGAAAAGGCAAAGGCAAAGGCAAAGGCAGAGGTAGAAATAGAAGTAGAAATGGAAACGTGTTAAGTTCCTCGGGCTGTTTGTTGTTGATTTTGTAGGCTTGTGGGTGCCCAACAACAAATTGCGGTACTCGTTATTATCATGACAGCTACACCCACATAGCCACACACAGCCACACACACACGGCAGCACACCGACGCACACCGTGGCAAACTGGAGCGTGAGGCACTTGTGTCATTTGTAATTGAAAATGAAAATGCAAGAACAACAAAGGGATATGCCAGGCAATAAGCACGGAAAAGCACTCACCCACACAGAGCCGCCGCACAAACAGAGAAGAAGAAAAACAAAAGCGAACAAAGGGGAAGGCAGGGTGCACAGCAAAAAAATAAATACATGTATATATTTATCAAGATTTAATTATACTAACATTAAGTCCATACCCTTGGTTGTTTACAGCTCAGTGAAGTGAGAAGTGGGTTACAAGCGTTATTAAGCTAAATAATATTATTTCTTAGGGATAAGTCCTCAATTATATTTTTTATATTATATATATATATTTATATTATATATTTTTGTTTTCTAGTCATTAATAGAGTTATTTCTGAAAGTGAATATTAATTTTAAATCATTTAAAGTACTTGCTAAATAAGAGGCTGTGATAACTTAAGCTCTTCAATACTTCCGGATACTTTCTTAAAGGATTTAATATATTTTTAACTTATCTTTTTACCAATTTTAAATTTAAGAATATTCTAAAAATCCCTATTAGTATTTTTTATAATTATCTACATTTTTCCAGGTAAAACTCTTTTCTTTCAGTGCAGAAAAAGAGTGCAAAAAATATTGAGTTGCTACTTTGACATAAATGCTGAGGGAAAGCGCCGGGATAAGCGGGGCCAGAGCTGAGGGCAAAAGCGGAGGGCATGGCGGGGAAAGGCTGAGGGAAACACTGACACTGATAGCCTCCCCCCCGCTCCCCCCTCTCCACTCTCTCTCTCTATCGCTCTCGCTCTCTCTCGCTCTCTGGGTTGTGGCACGCGAACAACTGTCAATTTATATGCCGTTAGCGTGCTGTCAATGAGCATGAATATGAAGTGCTGGGCCACCTCCCTTTGCCACCCATTTCTGGCCACCCCTTTTTGGCAGCCCCACAGTCCCTCCCCCCACTGCCCCCCGCCTCGCATCATCAGAGTGTAAAACGGAAACGCATTCGTCAGCTCCATCGGAAGGCACTAAAAACTAAGGACACACTAATCAACAAACATTTACGCCGACATTGCGTGCATATTAAACAGTTTACACAGCGCCCCGAGGCAGGCCGGCCCCCGTGGCACATGCCCCACGGGGTGGCGAAGCCACCCCCATTTCCACCAGCATTTCCTCCATTTCCACCGCCGCCGCCCGGGAAGGCCAAAGGCAATAGCGCAAGAGTTATTAACTGGGCCTGCCACCGCGTCAACGAGCAGCCTCGCCTCACCTCGCCTCGCATATCCTCCCCTCATTTGGCTGGCAAACGTAAATTATATTCAGCAATTTATCATTTAAAAGTTTAATGTGCTTCTATAAATTTAAGTTGCATGACTCAAGTGTCGGTCGCCGGCGGGGGGGTGCCGTACCGCCGCCCGAAAGGGGTTGCACAAAGGGGCTGGAGCGCTATTAGTTGCAAAATAAATTGCTTCCACACAGACCAGAAAACCAGAAACAGGTTCATGTTCATGTTCGGTTCGGTTTTGGGTTAAGTTTGGGTCCTCAGACCTTTACACTTGACAAAATTTAACAAATATAATAATAAAGTTGATTAAATGGTATTAAAAAGAATATATAATTTGTTTTATTATGATAAATTGTAAAGCTTATTTCAAATTATTTTAATTAAGTTCTGAGACAAGCTAAATATAAAGAACAATTTCTTTAACGCAATACCTTATTTATATTCAGGGAAATAATACTAATAATAGTTAATGATTTTTAATTATAAAATTGATTAAATGGCATTAAAAACAATATATTATTTGTGTTATTAAATGGCAAAGCTTATTTCAAATTATTTCAAACAAATTCTGAGACAAGCTAAATATAAGGAACAATTTCTTTAAGGCAATACCTTATTTATATTCATGGAAATAATACTAATAATAATATTTTAATTATGTCCAGAGTCTTAGCATTTTCTATATGTGTTATTTATTTATTTGGTACTCTATATTTGTTTGCAGTGCATCCTGCTAAGAGCTCCTTGCGGAATTTGCGGCACTCTTGAAGGTCAAACGCCGTGCCAAGGTGAAATGGATAAATGCTTTAACATGAATTTCAATTGCCAATCGACAAATGGCCATTTGTGGGGCTTCATGTGTTAAGAGGGGTTCGGCCAATGTGCTGGGGCTAGAAAATCATCCGTTTCCATCAATGTTAACCAATCAGCTAGGTATTATGAGCTTAAAACTAACCATACCTATATAACAATCATTTTAAGTCCCAAAAATCAAGCAGAGAGGAAAGGAACTACCAAGAGTCCTCACACTTCCTTGCCATTATTTTTTAAAAATATTTAAAGGCTTCAAAAAATCCCTGAAATAGTATCTAGGCATTACTATTATTTATTTAAATCTTAAAAAATATAAATAATAATTTACTGCCCCATAAAGTCTTCCCAAAACTGAGATTGACGTACTTGCGGCAGGATGTAACTGCTGAGGCTCTTCACTGCGGTTTTGTCCGGAATAGATCCTTCCGAATGCGGATTCCGCGTGGTTAGATGCGTGCCAGTCCCGGTTCCAGTTTCAGAGAGCCCAAAGGAAGTCAGTCACAGCCACTCCGAGTATCCTAGTATCCAAGTATCCTAGTATCTTAGCTTCCGAGCAGCGGAGCATATTATTGAAACTATTTGCCACCTAGCGGAATGCGTGGGGGGAAACTGCTGGGGCGGCAGAAGGACACTTCACTCTGTCGGCGTGTAATTTGTTTAGTGTGTGAAAATGAAACATTTTTGTTGTCGCTGCTTCCCAGTTCCTTATCCGGGAGGACATCGTACAACACGGCGAATGATTGATGGTTTTTCTTAACGAAGAAACGGGACAAACAAATGAAACTTTTGTTTCTTGCATAATAAAATAGCGTAAACCGGCAGGCAGGCAGCCAGGCAGTCAGGCAGCCAGGCAGGCAGCAGATCCTGGAAGGGCTAGGACTCTCCAGGAACACACACACACACACAAAAACCAAAACCAAGATGAAACAAGAGAGGAAAAAAAGCCGAAGCAAGAAAGGAAACAAAAAGAATCAACTTACTCTTAATTCCTTATACAAAAGAATTTTTCAATTTTACGCCAAAATAAGTTTGGCCATGCCAGTAATTTTTCACCCCCCGCCCCCAAGCCAGGGGTGGGGGTTCCTAGCCCCCTTCCCCCATAATGGCGGCTGTGGCAAAGAGCTGGCTGGAACAGGTTTAAGGGCTAACCAAGGCTTAGCTGCATCGTAATTAGTTGTAATCATTTCGATGTACCAACATGCTTATTGGAGGGGGGCGGGGGCTGTAAAAATAGGCAGGGGTGGAAAAGCGGAAAATGCGGGGTGAGTGGCTCGGCATGTTACCGAAAACCGAAAGTGTCAAAGCTTATAAACGTCAGGCATAATTATGCCTGCAGGATAATTGTTTAGACACATGAGCATAATGAAAACATGACATGGCATCCTGTGAGAATCAAAATGCCCCAGCCCCCCCGTCCCTCTCCCTGCCCACATCCGCCCTCCTCCCCCTCCCCATGGGTGTGCCTGTGTGTGTGTGTGTGCTGATGTGTAAATGTTTTCCCTGTGTGTGGGTGGCCGTGTGTGTTGGCATTTGGGTTCTTGGCGACACTTGGGCAATAAACAAGCGCCTAAGGTGCACGGATGTGTGTCTGTCTGTGTGTGTGTGTGGCTGCGGATGCGGATGTGGATCTGAATAGGGATGGGATGTGTGTGTGTGTGAGTGCGGAGCGTTGTCCTGGCCAGGAAGCTGGCAGCTGGCTGTGAAAAGCGCAAGAAACCAGACATGCCGCGGCCAAATATTGCGCTAAAAAATTACAGACTAGTTACAAGTATCAGTAATCAATTTAAGGTATTTTTAATTTATTATAGAAAATATCAATATTAGAGAATCGCTTTACATATTGATATATATAAAAGAAAATAACGATCACATAAATATTCTACCTTGAAACTGCCTATATTAATATTGAAAATAGCTTGAAGCTTGTAATAGCTTTGATTGAATTAGTGATGATTTATTAAATATATTTTAGTTTCTGATATTATTAACAATTAGTTTACTATAGAAAAATATCAAAATAAATACATGATCGATAAATAGCTCACATTTTTCTATCGCTGTTGATACGATATTTATTAATTCATGTTTTTAGTACCTCAGTTTTTACCATTTATATGTTTTATTGGTATAAATATATATCAAAACTATATAAATATACAAACTATCAATTTGTATATCGAGTTAACCCTTCGATACCGATAAATTACTAATAAATCGATTATTTTTTTGGTTCGAGGCCTCAGTTCGTGACTTAGCCCCGCGTATAATCATATCGCAAAAAGAGCGACGAGTCAAAGTTCATCCGAGGCGTGCTATCATGTCGAGAGGGGTTTGGGGCTGTGTGTGTGTGCTGTTGAGCACTCATAATACACACGGCGAACACACACACACACACATGTTAATTACTGTTATCATTATGAATCGCATACAAGACTAATTAGTGTGTTACACTTTCATTTATTGTTCCAGGGGGCGAGCGCAGGCGAGCGAGCAAATGAGCGAGCGATGACGAAGCTGAAGCTGACTCTTGTGTAACCGCCATACACGCCACACACACACACCACACACCCCGACACACACCCACAGGCACACATGTTAAGTGTTTAACATAATGAACACGAGTATTACGAGGGAATTAACATGACATTTAACAACGCAACCGAGACAAAACCCAACCAAAAGCTGCAACAAATTGTCGCCGTCTGTGATTAAAAGTGTGACATTCACACCGACTCACAGTTACACTCAGAGTCAGAGTCACAGTCACAGGTACACCCACACCCACACTCACAGTCACACTCAGCCTGTGAACTTTTCGCTGAGTAATTTTCAAACTTCCAGCCGAGATTCTCGCTTTATTTTTTCGAAATTTTTCTGTTAGCCTTTCCGCGGTGGCAGAAAAAACTTAAGGCCATAACCGGATCATCGCATTATCGTCCTTCTAGCCCAGTGTTCTATTGGATTTTATTGTTATGCTTATGTGGCACTTTCATTGCCTTTTCCTCGTGCCCCATCACATTGTCCCTGCACTCCCCGTGCTCCTCCGGCTGGCCAGGGCAAAGTTTTTCGGAAAACGAAAGAAAAGCACTGCAAACTGCTGGCCAACTAAGTTTAAGTAGCTGCAACATAGATTCCAAGCACTTCCTCCGAGCCCCAGTTCCGAGTTCAGGCCATGACCGCCGCCCGCGGATTCAAAAAAAATAAGGAAAGAAATGGAGGCTGAGTTGGCTCAGATCCTACTCAAAAATAAGTTTCCCCAATTATTCGCATAATAAATAATAATAACATATTAATAAAAATATTTATCCCCCAAGTTCGAATAATAACTATCCCACAAGAGTATGATTGTAAATTTTTAGCTTTAAATAAAATCAAAACAATGAAGTGCCTAACTTTGTTTAACTAAATCCCTACTGACCCCGAAAGGACAACACAAAAGATAGTAATCCTTTTTGGAGCATTAAATAATTTATCGCAAATTAAATAAATGCGGCAAAACGACAATAAAGAGCAGGAGCTGCCAGGAACTGCCAGGAGCTGCCAGGAGCTGCCAGAGCTGGTCAGGACGCAATCAAAAATGCAAACACTGTTTGGCATTCGCAGTTAATAAATGGCGTCAAAAGGACATGTCCGCAAATATGCATTGTTTTTTTTTGTGTGATTTTATTTCAGATTTAACGAATTCCCCGTCGTCTTCCCTGAGTGTACGTATGTGCCCGCATTCAAAAATATGTGAGCAATGTCGGTGCCCGCCCAGTGGCCCCTCCTGCCGAAAAACGCCCACAAAGCTGCGCTAATGTCGTGTGTGTGTGTGTGTGTGTGTGGGCTGTGTGTGTGTCTGTCCATTATGCAAATTAATTTTTGGTAGCACCAACAAACACCTTCACCAAAACCCACACACACACACACACAGCGCCCAAGCTGCGATAATAGTGTTTAGGCTAGCAAAAACAGCAGCAACAACAATGGGCTTACCACAAGAATGACGACAAAGTGATGGCCAAAAACGCAGTCAGCAACTTTGCGACTATTTCAACAACACATTTCTCTTCCGCTTCCGCTTCCGGTTCCCGGCCCAGCCCCCCTTTTCGGTTTTTTGATCCGCAGGCCAGGCTGATGATCAAGGTCCTGGCTGGGTTCTCACGGGAGAACAAAAAAATATCCCAAGCTTATGGAAAATATTTAAAACTTCTTCGATAATTCTATAATACAAAGGATAAAAATATTTTTGAAGATATTACCATACAAAGTATTAAATAATTTTGATTTAATTATTCATATTTAATACTTTAAAAATCCCTCTGTCGTTCCTCTAATTTTCTATTAGCTCTGCACACCTCTGGAAATATTGTCAGTAGTTAATAATAAATAGTTATTTGTTCCCTTTTATTATTTAACAACTTTGCTGTGCAGTGTACTTATGTCTAGGTCGCATTCTCGCATTCTGGCCTCTCCAGGGCCATTTCCATTCCTGGTCCAGCTGGTTTTGACCAAAAGGCTGCCATATTTTGTATATGAGAAAGGCAGGGCTGTACTTGTGCTTTTTCTGATCATATATTCTCCTTAATTCTTTAATTAAAATTTAATAAATAAAGAAGACTGACAAATAACAAAGAGATAATCAAGTTAGATAGCTAATAATATAAAGTGTAGATGGGATTTGCTTGAAATGTAACTTCAGAAATTGATTTATTTCCCCTTAAATATTTTTTGTAGATTTTTTAAAATGGTATCTCCCCGCCTGGGGAAAGGTGCCTTATTTTGTGATTTATTTTGTTCATCAAGATCTCTTGGCAGTGGCCTTTGCCAGCCCTGGCCATATACTCTCGTACATGAATAAACCTTACATACTTTGCATGCATTCATGCGTGCCTATATGCGTGTGCTGGGGCACCCTTAACACCTCCCCGGAAAAACAGCAGCCCCGTCCCTGGCCACGCCGTGCCCCATGTGGTCGCCATCAAAATTGACAAAAATGCAAATTTATTTACAACTGCAGCCAGCGTCAGGGTCGAGTTGACGATGGCGATGCTGCCACGTGAATGAATGCCAATGGCAGCTGCAAAAAGCACAGAAGGGGTG
>VNKC01003707.1:0-129835 GCA_008042775.1 Drosophila pectinifera
TTTTATTTAATATTTTATTATTAAATAATTCAGATAATTAAGATTTTAACGGCGATTCGGAATATATATGGCATTTGGCTGTCATTCCATTTTTCGCCAAGTTATGCTCTCCAAAAGACCTCAAGTATGCGGATATTTGGGTCCTTAAATTGGCATTTTTATATCCTAATTTTTGAACAAATCAAACTTAAGAATATCCATAACTTGGCCAAAACAGCTTTAAAAACAGCGATTCGGAATATATATGGCATTTGGCTGTCATTCCATTATTGGCCAAATTATGCTCTCCAGAAGACCGCAAAAATGCGGATTTTTGGGTCCTTAAATTGGCATTTTTATATCCTAATTTTTGAACAAATCAAACTTAAGAATATCCATAACTTGGCCAAAACAGCCTTAAAAACGGCGGATCGGAATATATATGGCATTTGGCTGTCATTCCATTATTGGCCAAATTATGCTCTCCAGAAGACTGCAAGAATGCGGATTTTTGGGTCCTTAAATTGGCATTTTTCTACCCTGGCAGTTTGTATAATAATTTTTGAAAAGACCGCTGTACTTTTCGGTCAACCGGAAACATCACTTACCGGAAACCCTATTCCGTGGTTTTGTAATATTTTCTAGTCCTCACAATAATGCTGCGTACGCAATAAATACAGCATAGTTTAAGGCGTCTTAAGATTTCAAACAACTGCCGGCTGCTGCTTAGTATCCTCTGTTCGCCTAGTATCGGAAACCCAATAATCGGCATTTGGCTGTAATTCCATTTTTGGCCATAATGTGCTCTCCAGAAGATATCAAATATTCTCATTTTTGAGTCGACATTTTAATACCCTAATTTTTTGGACAAGTCAGACTTAAAAATATCCATAACTTTGCCAAAACCGCCTTAATTTCAATTCAGAAAGCTTTTCTAGTAGTAATCGGAAAGAGGAAATGCGAAGTTCAATGCTATGGCAGCTTATTTTTCTGTTTAGCTTGTACAGTGTGACCAAAGCGTTTAAGGGGGAGCAAGAAAGATATAGGCGACATACATATACCCCAAAGATCTTTCCGAAGAGCAAGCGGTCCGAAGAGGACCAAAAGTGCTCTCGCAAAAAGAAGAGCAAAATTCAGCAGTTCTTTTGATTTCATTTTGAGGTAATTTGGTAGTCTATTTAATTTGCTTTTACTTAGAAATACTTACCTGAATTGGGGATTACTCGCACCATATACCTCAATCCCTTAATAATAAAAATAATAATAAAAGCTGTTAATTTTTTGTTTTCGCTTTCTTGGATACCAAAAAAGTTGAATGAAATTTTATTTTTTATTGTTCCTTTCTCGGGTTTAATACATGTATGTATGTATATAGAATAATGAAATCGTTTCCGTTTAAAAATTGTTCAAAGGCAAAATTGTACATAATATGTAATTCGTTATGCTTGTCTTGTATATGTATATATAATTAATTCAATAACTCGTTTTTAATCCATGAAGTGCACCGCTAAAAAGTAAACGTTCTGTGTTTGCAACTGCACTTAAAAGGACCGATTCTAATTCGATTTACGATAATTTTGCTTTATCTTTTTGGGACTGGCGACTACTGACAATGTAATTATGTATCAATTTTGGTTCGCTACTCTGACAGAGAAGATCGTTGCGATGTGTATATCCTATGGGAGCGAATATATATATATGGGACGTATCCTCCATGTAATTGGGGTAAAACAGTTCTGTATAGTTGGGCATATTAGCTATTTTGGTTTATTGTATATACAATAAATTCGTATTACTCTTATTTATTGTTTGGCATTCGTATTTGGACCTACGAACGTTGCTCACTAACGGATTTGATCGTAAGGCTCCATATGGCAACCATTGTCTTGGCCAACTGCGGCCTTGGCGCGGCCAACAGTTGACCGAGGGCAAGTTAATCGAACAAATCGGCTAGTATCCTGGGCAAATTCTAGTTGAAACGGAATAACAATTGAAGTAACTAGGAATCTGGGATGTACACTGCAACTTTTATCATCACACTTATTTTTTATATAACCATATAACCCTCAAATATCAAATATCAATACCACGTAGAAAGTTTTTACTTATGTATGTGCGGACAACATTTTCTCTAATGTACATCGAGGCATAGCCGATCACGTTTTTATACATTCATATGCAAGAGCTAAGTATACAGCAGAGATCATTATTAACAGGGCAAACATCCTAAGGCTAAACATTTACAAAACGCTTCCATTAACAGATCAAGGATGTCTATGTCTTCCCCATGTTGGTTCCTTAACCCTAACCAGGTTAATCCATTCATAAGCAGTTCAATATTTTATTTATATATATCATTTTCTGCGTGCCCGTTCTCTCAATGCAGTTAATGTCATTTTGTGTGATTAAGTCCAATTAGAAATATGCCGAACAATAATTAAACGTAGAGATTAGATTGTGGAGCATAAAGCGCTAAAGTCAACTGGATGAAAATAGACCCAGTTAAGGTCTATGGAAAATATTCCCATAAGCGGCCAAGATTATGGGTAATATTGAAGACCCGGTCCACAGCCCGACATTTGTGGACATCAAATTCTAAAATGCTTAAATTTAGAATACTTTTTCAGTTTAGATGAGATAGGTTACAGTTGACAGAACTGGAACTACCAGAAAATAAAGCCCACAATCAAACACTCTATAACTTAAAAAATTTAATCAATAAATACTGCTCCTTATTTGAATTTTATTTGAATTTGAAAAAAAGTTTGATATCCTTCAACTGATATTTAAGAAAACGGACCTTTAGGAGAGAGACAGTAACCCCAAAAACCTATGGCCATCTCAGTTTTGGAAAATACAAAACCAAACCAACCATTTTTGACTATTTCGAATTCTCGAATTCAAGATTCTCAAAACTGGTTGGTTTTAGAATTTTCACCTGAGCGTCCATCGGTTTAACTATGATATTTGAAATATTAACTGGCTGATTATTTACGATTTCAATAACAGTTGTGTGTGATTCTTTAGAGCTATTATTTTGAATTTTGTGTTAAATTGACAGGTGTACCTGTACCTTATTTAGGGTTTTTTATATGTATATATATTGTGGTAAATTGCACATGGCTAAGTCCTACGTATTATCTTTAGAATTGCATCCTCTGGTCGTAAAGCTACAAATATTAAACTATTTCTCGCCTCGTATGAAACTAGTCTAGGTTTGTATTTTCGTACCTTTTGACCTCAGAAATCCAATATAATATCGGGATCTCCTTCCGGCGAACACATTCGAATCGCACTTATCGGTGTTATGAACTATGTTTTTTGATTCACTTGAATCGTTGTTTCCGTTGGTTTTTATTAAATTTATTACTGAAATGTTCTGCACAAACACTAATATTGTTTGGTTTATAAAGGAGTATCAATGCGAGCAGTTGGAACTATAACAATTCCAACTTGCTAGCTTTGATATCCATTAGTTTATGAAAAATTACAGAGGATCGAAGAGTACACCTTGCAGTTCAGAGTAAGTAAGAAACAGGATAATGATAATTTATTTTATTTCTTACGTTTCATTTCTGCTGAATGCCAGCTTTGAAACCCAGTAATTTCCTTTAGCTTTGTGGCTCCTAAAAGGCACGGAGTGTCTAGGCTTGTAGGTTGCAGAGTATATCTTTTTTTGTTTAGTTTTTTAATATTTTTAGTGCAACATATCAGTCTTGACATCCTGTCTTATCCTTTGGCCCTTAGCCTTGTGCAGAGCATTTTCTATTCGACAATGCCGAACCAATGTGATGACCTGAAGCGGATTTACATGGCGGATGAGATCTGCTGTCCCTGCTGATGCAGTTGTTGTTGCATTTGCTGAGGCGCCTGCAGCTGTTGTTGCTGCAGCTGCTGCGGCTGTTGCTGTTGCTGCTGCTGCTGCGGGTCTTGCTGCTGCTGCATTTGCTGCTGTTGCATTTGCTGCTGCGGCGGCTGCTCCTGATATTGCTGCTGGTACGGCTGCTGTTGATATTGCTGCTGCTGCGGTGCCAGCTGCAACGGGGGCGGTGTATTGCCAATCGCTGCCGCAGCCGCTTTCGCGTTCCTCTGCGTTGTGGCCTCGGTGGTCTTCAGGAAATACGTTATCAGATCGATGGGCAGCGGGAACACAATCGTCGAGTTCTTCTCCGCGGATATGGTGTTGAGAGTCTGTCGAAAAGAGGAATATTTAATATGTCAACATCAATATAAATTCACAAAGTGTTAACCAAGCAGCAGATTGGCTTGTCTCTCCTTTATATTACTTATATATATATAGTATATATCGTTCTTTTTTATTAACTATTTCAGCAAATAAGCATTTAAGTGCTTAAGCTACATCTACTTAATATACATTTAGTATCAACACAGAAACCCTTTTATTCCTCTACTACATGCACTTACAGCTCTAAAATATATTCATTTTTTGTACTAAATAAATTAAGACCCATATAAGCCCCAAAGGTAACCTGAGAAATAATGGGAATGTCAGTGACCCACCTGCAGGTAACGCAGCTGTAGGGCGGCCGGCGAATCGCCAATCACCTCCGACGCCTCGCGAAGTGCCCGGGACGCCTTCTGCTCTCCCTCGGCGGCGATGACTTTGGCGCGGGCTTCACGGGCGGCCTCTGCCTCAGCGGCCATCGCGCGTTGCAGTTGCACAGGCAGGCGCACGTCCTTGCTGTTCGGTCGATGGAGAAAACGAGATTAGCCGGGGGATGGGATGGACGGGCAGATAGCGGGAATACCCGTAATTCGAAGCTAACAACATTTATATTCTCAAAAACCTGCTCACTGAGAGGCAAGCCTGGGAGCAAGTGAACTACCACAAATCGAGAGATATATTGAGAAAAAAATACTAAAGCCCGACATTAATATGGATATCTATTTTAACCTGAGTCAACTTAAACTTTAGATAATTTAGTTACTCGATAAATTCTTTAGATTACCTGATAAATTATAATTTCGGTATTAAATGCTTGCTTTTTCTTATTCATCACCAGTTTGCAACTAGAACCTATTGAGAATTCTAGTGCCACGCACGCTGTACATACTTTAGGCTTTATTTGAATACTGATAACAACACTGGCCATGTCAGAAAGAGTTGTATAGCCAAACCTGGCTACTTATTATGACAAGATCCTGGTGAGATTTAGCATTAAGTAGCTTTTCTATTTATCTGCTTAAATTTGCTTCAACTAGAGTCCTGAAGAAGCTTTTCTTTTCTTAAATTTCAATTGAATAGACCTATTTTTTCAAGTGTTCTTTGCAACTTCCATATTAAATTGTCTGCCATCAAAGCGAAATGTGCAGAGCGCCATGCTAATGTGCCTCGCAGCTCGGCGTAATGACGCATCTTTAATTCGGCCCGCGGTCTCAGCCAGTATTTTTCACAGCCAGCGAAGCGTGAGGTTTAATTTATCAAAAATTATTTATATCGCCCTATTTTTCTAAAATTTAAACCTAAGAATACAGCGCATAAACAGCACAATTTCTCACATCACTTTATTGGGCATTTAAGAAAGTTGTTGAGCAGCTGATCGATTTCATAGCAACCCAGGGCAGTGCCAGCGGAATTATGAAGGAAGTTGCAGCAATGAAAAATTCAACAACTGCCATAAAATGAAACAGTTCTCTTGGCTCAACGGGCAAGTTTGTGTGTTGGGAGTTGGTAAAAAGGTAGCAGCAGCCGCCGCAGCAGCATAACCACAACAACAACCGTCAACGCGCCAAGTTGTTGCAGCTGTTTTAACATGGCCATCATCAGCCGCAGCTCCAGGCCGCCATATTGGGTGACCACTCAGAGAAAAGAGTGAGTCCCAGTAGGAGTTTTGAATTTTTTTATAAATAGGGAAAGGACTCTTTCTCTATTGTATTCATAGGCAGTTTACAAGAGGGAAATGTGCCGCTGTTCAGAATTTTTACAAATACATTTTTATAATTTCTAAACATATTATAGAAAGCCTATAAAAAGGCCCCATCTAATTGTTTCCTGTGTACATGTAAGCATTTGACGTGCCAACGTCACACCTGGCGCAGCGAAACTGAAGCTGACAAAGTAGCCACTTGCCCCCTGTGAGCGGGATGTAATAAATTACAACAAGGGGGCCTCTCGGTGACAGGACAGACAGGACAAAGAACAGCGCACACCCACACTTCTGGCCCTCATCCAGCGTTATTGTTATTATTGTGATAAATGCCCAGGAAAAATGGTTGAACAAATAGGCAGCAACCAACTCAACTGGTTGAGTTGCTCTGCTGGCTGGGAACCAGCCAATTTAGATGTTATATAAGCTGGCAGAAACTCAAGTCCCTGGACAATTTAGTCAGCGGAAAAGGGGAAGGCACCTGGTTTGTCATAACGCAATTAAAAACTTTGGCAACTGACGATGAATACTTGATACTTCGCTTTCACCATACAGGCAAATGGAATTTTCAGCGATTTCATGGTGTTGAAAACTAAATAAATAAGTTGGCAACAAATTTGGCCTCTGGAGAATAGTGTCAGCAAAAATATGAAACAAGGAACTTTATTTTTTAAGGGGTCACACGAATTGTAAATACTTTGTTACCTAGAAATATATTTAATTATACAATGAAAACATGAAAAATATGTTGTGCATTGTATCAGGCACAAACCAATCGAAAAGTCCCTGAAGAGGTTATAGAAACCCAATTTCCAATCACCTACATCTTAGATTAGTTAGACAACTTGATTGGTTCCACTTTACAGTCTCCTAAAACCTCGAGTCAAATGCGAATTCTCTGAAACTAATCCGAGCCCTTAGCGAAATCACCTCGTAAGGAGCCGTAGCCGTAAAGCCAGAGAGCTCTCTGGATCCTTTAGGGCACATCAACTTCGACTGTAGCCGAGGCAAACCGTTTATAACATTACTTTTATAGCTTGACATAGAAACTTTCCAGGTTGCCACTGCAACCGAGTGGCTGAGAGCGTTGTGGGGGCAAAAAATCTGTGCTACTTACATTTCCACACGTTCAACTTTGATGCCCCAGGCATCGGTGGCTTCGTCGAGTTGAACCTGTTTATGATTGGACCAGGCCAGGTGGTGGTTCAGGTGGATTCGTTGGTTGGTAGTTGGTCGGTGGTCGGTGGTTGGCGGTGGATGTGGCGGATGAGCCGTGTGAGAAATAGCAGTAAAAATACATTAGTTTTTGTTTACATGCGTTTTTCAGGTCGTTAACAGTTTTGTTTCGGCTTTGCTTTTATTCCCCACCCTCGCTCCTAGCTCCTCGCTCCACATTTTTTATTTTTATTTTCTTGCCACATTGTGTTTGTGGGTTGCGCAGCATCCTTGAAATGAGAAACTAAAAATGCAGCACTCGGCAGCGTTGAGCGAGGAGCCCCGGCAACTTGGCATTTTTCACATGTGCGCTTCGACGTGCAGCAAATGTTGCTGCCACCGCCTGATGCCTGATGCCTGATGCCGCTCAAGATGTTCGCCTGATTTTGAACTATTTTTCATATGGCTTGGAGAATAAATAAATAAAAGGACCCGTTGCCAGGCGGGCATGCCTCCAGAATTTGGGTTAAGTTGGCAGCTGCTAGGATATGCGGCTCGCAACTTCGCCATCTTCGCCGCCTTGGCCCCCGCTGCCTATTTTCAATTTGCTGCGATGAAAAAGCACTTTGGCTCCAAGATTATTCCCATGCCAGGCACGGTCGGTCGCCTTTGGCAGCTGCTAAATTTCGCAATTAATATTTTACCGCCGGAGTTTCACCGCAAAACTTTAAGGTTTATGCTGCATAATTAGGTGCAGCGACTTGAATGTCATCTGTCAGCTGGAGGGACTGGCAAGTAGCAGCCTGACTGCACTCCGCCTGGAGCTACTGCACTGCGAGCAGAAGAAACTCTAAAAGGAGTTTTACATTTAAGTCCTTTAAGCTCTATATAGCTTCTATTAGTGTTACTTTAGGCAACAAAATAGTATCTTATCTCTAAGCACCTTTCAATGGGGCAGACTCTTTAGAAAAGTATTTTAAAGAATGGTTTTTGAAGCAGGAAAAGGTAATTAAGCTCGAAATGAGTTGCAATGAAGCAAGCACCCGTAACAATATTATTTCTCTATGTACATTTCTTTTGTGCCGGGGCCACTCAGTAAATTAGAGGAAGCAGCTCGATGGAGTCGCGTTTCCAAAGGGGAAACAGGAGAGAGAGCTCCTCGAGCTCGTCGGTGGGCCAGGCCCGGCCTGGGCCAACTGTCAACTGGTTTGAACTCACCTGCATTGTGCCGGAAATCGTCATACGCTCGCTGAGTATCTCATGCAAATGCCGAGTTCCCATTGTGTTTCGTAGAGTAGTCTGTGCCAGTAGTCTGGTCGAATGGTGAGCATTCTCCACGTTCGCTATAGAGACCGTTGCATTTGATACGCGATAGTAAACCACTGCATCCACCGAAACCGTAACGCTATCCTTTGTGAGAACCTACAAGATGCAGTGGGGGTTTTTGGTTTTTTCTTTTTCGTTTCTTGTTTCGTTTTTATTTCGGTTTTTGGGGACATTTGCTTGCTTTCTCTATTGTTCCTGCTATTGTTGTAGTTGGTCTGTGGTTATTTTTATGTTATTCGCTTGTTATTGTTGCCGACAAAACACATACAGACATACAGTAAGGAGAGATGTGCGTATATACAGAGATAGACGCGCATTGAAATTTGCAATTCGTACGCGAGTATTATATATACACATGGTGGAACTAGTACTAGCACTAGTACTGGTACTGGCACTGGTACTGGTACTACGGCACTATGGTGATAAGCTAAACATTTGTATCTGTATCTGTATCTGTATCTGTATCAGTGGCCGTGCCGTGCTGTGCTGTGCACTTTATAGCCAAGAGAGAGAGAGAGAGAGTGGGTATAATGCGAATGCACTTGACTTGAACGGCGCTCGTTCGCTCGCTGGCCTCTTGGCCGGGTCTTCGCTATTCTCTAATAGAACTAAGTGCAGGGAGTGCAAAAACTTTTGCCTCAGACCTCGGGACACACAGAAAGGACAGACACACACAAAGGGACACAGGACTCTTCCATTTTGATTATTGCATCTGTGAGTGTGACTGTGCGTTTGCATTTGCATTTGCATTTGAATCTTCAGCACTGGCATCCGTGTGTCTCTGTATGCACATCCCAAAGTCCCAAAGTCTTTTCGCATTGTTTTGCATTCAGCGAACTTTATCCGGGGGAGGCAGCGCGAGTTATCCCAGCAATTTGCCGACACAAGTCTTGTGTGCTCGGGTGGGATTCGATCAGCTGCGCTTAAGCGATTCGTGGAGCAAAACCCAAGAGCTTGGAGGTTACAGTGTATAAGTTATGGTACAGATAGAGAGAGATATAGAGAAAGACAAAGACAGAGAGAGAGAGAGTGGGGGCGGGGGCACAAATTATACAAGTACACGTGTAGGAGACGCAAATGATAAGCCGAAAAGTAAAGGAAACTCAAGAGCGAATCAAACCAAGCAACCAAGGACGTTTAATCGTTTGTAGGAGATGCCTTATACATATATTACCTATCAAGTGGTGGAGAGCGGGTTAGGGGAGGGGTGGAGACAGATGTGACGGGGTCGTGGGCGGTTTATGTACACGTTTGGTCTCGGGATTATTCCCATCCACACCGCAAGTCTACTGGGTCTGCCCCAATGGTGTCAGAGCAGCCTCGGTCCAGGATGTTGCCCGAATCGAATTCTTAAAATTTCATTTCATTTTCCTTATCCTTTGCCTCGGCCAGAGGGCCCTGCCCGCATAAGTTGCCCTAACTTATGCCAAACTATCCCGCACAAGTGCATGTACATTGGGCAAAAAGTTGCTCCCTCGCTTGGCGCTTTACGACCTGCCCAAACATTGTTCGGCGCAGTCTAGACCGCTTTTTACGGGCCCTACAAAAGCTGAAGCTGTGGTGTCAATGTTGTTTAGTGTCATCGCTTCCACTCGGCCAGTTTCGAGGGTCTACCATCGTCCCAACTTTCGGGGCCCTGCAAAGCTCTAGCATTATAGAATCAACTGAAATGTGAGCAGCAAGCTGGAGGAGCTGCGAGACAGAGGCAGAAATCCAGTTATTTAAATTTATAGAGTCGGCTCTTGTCCTTTTTTATATTTATAATAATTTGATGGAGAGCTACTTGATAAGCTTACTTATTTTTGGTAGAGGTATTTAAGTAAATCCTCTCTGGACTTCAGAGTACGTAAGCTATATTCAGCGTAGACTTGCTCTGACTTTTATTAGCTTAAACTTTATCTTTAAGAAGCGAGTTTTCTGTGAGCTAAGGTACTTATATATTGCATAATTTTAGTAATTAGATCATTTTAATAGAAAAGTTTTGTGAAAACTGGCTTAGATTTTGAAGAATTCCACTTTAAACTTTAAGAAACTAAAAACTGAGAGTGTAGTGAATTTAATTCAGATTTTCAACAGCACCACAGTGCGTATACTTGATGTGTCCAGTCATACGCCCCGAAAGCTTAAATTGGTATTCCTCTTTGTGGTGTTCTTCTTTTGGCTCATAATTTTCTCATTTTGCTAATAAAATATTAATATATGTGGATGTGCCTGAGCTGGTACTAAACCATAAAGCTGCTGTTTATATCCTGAGGCAACAGTGCGTATGATTACATTTTGAAGAAACCTTTGAGCCGTCGCTATTTTTGCCTTAAACTTATACTTGCTGCGCCTGAATAAGGGCCTGTTCAGTTTAGCTAAAACAAATAATCGGCATATTCAATTGCCTTGCATTGTGCTCCGTTCCATTGAAATGCATCAAGGACCTTTGCTCTGCATACCTTGGCATAATCATGCACGACTCGACTCACTTCATTATGAAAAGCCGAGCGAGCACAGGCAGAGGCAGCTGCCTGTCCGTGGACAGAGCTCTAAATCAATTTGGCTAGAACAATGGCTTATTATTGCCCAACAATAGTTGTGGGGGTGGCATTGGGCGGTGGGCGGTGGGCGGTGGACTTGTGAATGTACGTGTGTATTGGAGTGGAGTGAGCTGGGTCCTGGATAAGTCTTGCTTGTTCATTGCATTTTACAGTCTGAATAGAGGAAATATAGCACTGAATGAGCATGGCAACGGGGCAATAGAAACGTTCAGAAATCAATGATGAAATCATAGAAGTGGCAGTGGAAGTGGCAGTGGAAGTGGAAGTAGAGGTGGCAGTGGAGGTGGATGTGTAGGTGGATGAAATGAAAAATCCAAACGATAGTTCATACACACTGTATTTATACACTGTAACGCCTAAACTAATGAGTTTTCAATTAAACATAATTAGGTTACTTATTACAATTTGCACAGTTGATGCTGGGAATGTGTCAGCACTTGGATCGACGATATGGGTTTCAACTGAAAATATCTTGTTTTGGTATTTGTATAGTGACAGAGAGGCAGAGAGTTAGAGACAGAGAAAGAGTCAGAGTCAGAGTGAGAGTTTTTGTAGAGATAGAGAGGCAGAGTCTGGAGGCCCTCGCAAAACTGGTCTGGTTGTCATGGTTTCATATCTCCGAAGCTATGGACTAAATCATATCTATGGGACAACTACTGATGCTGTGATGCTGGTGGGACTAGCTATTTGCTATACCTCTAGCACTTTCTACTAAGTATCATTACAGTTATATGTAGTTACAATTACAGAGTTACGTTTCTAACGCGTTCGCCTTTATAGCTTTCGTATTTATCTAATGCTCTCGCTTTTAACTTGGCTTTCGGCCTGCATGCGTGCAGGAGTTGAGTTGAGTTGAGTTGAGTTGAGTTGAATTTTGTTACCACGTTTTAACAGCCTAAACCACGCAAAACACACATAGATGAACTCGACATGGGTTGCTTTTGCTCATTTTGTTTGCTCAGATGGGCACAGCGATATATGTGCATACATATGCGCCGTGGTGCGGATATATATATCGCATATATGCAATGTGCTTTCTTGCTTTTCTTTTATTGGGGGGAGTGCGTCCTTTTTGTCGCTCGTGCTCAAACAAATCAAATTGTAACGTTTAATTAGTTTAATTAGTTGTACACAATACAATACAATAATTGTTGTTGTTCTTCTTTTTTTGGGGGGTTAGTGAGGGGTGGTTTGGCGATATGTTATTGTTTGTGTTTTTTATTGGCTTGTCAAAAACTAAAAGCGTGTGAACTAAACGACAATGTGTTTGACGATGTTTGGTGTGTATGCCTGTGTGTGCTTTGAGTGAGTGTGTGTCTGTGAGTGGTGTTATTGATTTCCTGATTTTTGATTCAGTTTTGGCTTTTGTTTCCGTTTTACAGTACTTAAGTTATACCAACATTTATAAACATTATCTGTTGCTTGTGGGTTCTGTATCTGTTTTGGTTTAGGTTTTTGTTTTGTATTTTCTTTGTATTGTATTTTCTTTTTTTCGATTAAGACAGTTAGAAAGCTTTTAGAATAGACATTTATGGAAATATATATTTAGCATGCTCTCAAAAATTATTTGAACGCTTAACCGAAGGGGGAGAGTGGGGGATTTTTATATCAAGTAAGTGCATTTCGGTAGTATTTTCTATATATTTTTTATTATTGTTGGTGTGGGGGTTTTGCTTTGGTTTGTTGGTTTTTCTGTTTTTGGTTCCGGTTTTATATGGAAAAACAAACTGTTTTGCTAAACAAAACTTACATAGCTCAAAAACAAAATCAATATATATGTTAGTCTATATATAGAGAGAGAGATAGAGACAGAGAGAGGTAGTACATATATATAAATAGAGTTATATATAGAGCGTGGGTTAGATAGACAGTCAGATAGAGAGACATAGAGATAGTTAGAGAGAGAGAGAGACGGTGAGAGAGATCGGTTGGTGGCTGCTTAGCAGGAGAGTGAGCAAGACAGTTATAGACGGCGAGACAGAGATAGGTAGATAGTCTGATTATAAGTTGGTTTCATTTTCGGTTTTTGGTTGCTTGTATTTTGTATTTGGTATTTGGTGTTTGGTGGGGTTTGGGGTGTGCATTTAATGGTGATTTCTCTGTGGGTTTTCATGGGGTTCCACTTGCATTTCTGTTGCATACTTTTAAGCTACGCAAGACCTTGGGGTTTTTAATTATGATTTTTTCTGTGTGTGTGTATCTGTGTGAAGTTTCGGTTGTGTGAGTGCTGCACCCTGTGTTCAGTGAACAAACATTTGACATTCATTTCTTCATCACAGATAGCGACAGACATTGAGTGACATATAGATAGAGAGATAGATAGAGATAGAGAGAGACAGCGATAGAGGGGGTGAAGAAAGGGAGGGCTGTGTGCGTGTGTGTCTGAGTGAGAGAGATAGAGAGAGCCAATGCGTAATGCGTACAGTTCTTTAGTGGTTTTGCCCCGCCCCCGCCCACCAATTCGTATTTTTTTTTAGTTTATAATTTTTATTTTCTATTTTTTTTTTGTATGTGATGCTCGGCTGAACACAGAGAGCGAGACAGATAGAGAGGTAGACAGAGAGAGATAGAATTTTCAGTTGATATGCATTCTTTCACTTTTGCTTTGATATTTGACTGTTTTTCATTTTTTGTTATTTTTTTTTGGGTTTTTGTTTCATTTCTAATTGCAAGAGAGACAATCAGAGCTTTAACTATGCAAATTGTAATAACTGGAAGTTAATGTTCGAAAGACATCAAGAACTAAATACGATTACGATAACGATTACGATACGATACGATCCAAAATGAAATGCTTGAACAAACTGAACCCAACTCAAAAAAAGGGGAAACTAAAGATGAAAGTGAAACGAAATGATGCGCCAAAAAATCGCATTTCGTATGCACTTAAAGGGAGATTTTGTTCGAGCGAAATGTATATGTGTGTAGAGTCTGAGATTGTGTGTATTTGCTGGTTGTGTGTGCTGTGTGTGTGTGAATAATAACAACGTCAACGAGATGACTGAGCGGGCTTTGCTTTTTTTCCAGCTTTTTCCATCCGAGGGCATTGCCGCAGTGGCCTTCATGCGATTTACACAAAAAAGCGAACAAACTCAAATGGAACACGAAAATGCTGGCGGATTCGCAGATATACGTAAAAACAGAAGAGAAAAATATATATGAAGGGGGTAACACAAACCGAATAAAAACTGTTTTTTGGCCTTTCGGTCTGGTGTGTGCTGTGTGTCCTGTGTGTATGAGTTTGCTCCACGTGACGTCAGCAAGATGGTGGCTGGAAAAGCCAGCGGATTGAAATCGAACCATCGTTACACCATTACTTCTATCTTAAATTCACTTTTGCCATCGCTTTTCATTCCATATTTCATTTAAGTCTGCCAAGCGAACAATGAAATATGTACAGGTAAAAATGGAAAATATGAGGGGCTTCTCGGGGTTGGGAGTTGATTGCGATAAACGATCAAGTAAGCGAACTAAAGGCTTGCCGGGTGGAAATTCCCAAAAATAAATGGAGCGCGTATCTTGATGAGACTCCTGTACGTGTGTGTGTGTGTGTGCGTGTGAGGAAAGGTGAGGCTGCTGTATGTATGGCGTATCTGTGAGTAGTGACTGTGTGGTTGAGTGCACACCAATGGCAATAATAATAAAAATCTGCAACATTGTTCAACTTCAATACGACAACAAGTACCATACAAAGTATTTAAAATATATATAGAGGTTGTATATATGTAAGTTTGATATATAGGATACAACAAAGTCTACCAACAACAACAACAACAACAACGAGAGGAGGAGTATAGAGAGAGCAATTGATTCAGTGTGTGTTGATGTGTGTAATGTGTAGGAGAGTGTGAGAGCGGTTGAGTCGTAGGAACCGCCATTAAATAAACCAAAATGTATCCTTTGAGAAATGGGGTTCAAAATAAAATAGTCTTACGAAAGGGTTAACATTTTAATTAAAAAATTTAGTTCATTGAAAGCCGTTAAAGTTTTTCATTTTGTAGATAACAGCCACTAGAAAATTTATTAGATTTAAACGAATTGTATTTTTTATGATTTTTATTAATGTGTTTCTTTTATGATTAAAGGCATTTGTAAATTTTTTTTTTTTTGCATTTCTGATGGTAGAAAATATGAGTCGAATACCTAATTAATTTCATGAAATAAAATACGGTTTTTAACGTTTCTTAATGAGGTTTTTTGGTTTCAGGCTTTTGAGGTACTTATTTTTTAGTTTACGCTTTTAATTTTGTTGTTGATGTTTTCTTTTGTTGGTGGTCTTAGAAAGCAGGTTTCGTAGCTGGATTTATATTTTTTTTTTTTGGGGAAAGGAGATAGATATGTTAAGAGATACATAGACATAGATAAACATAGAGAGCAGGAAGACACAGATTGAGATAGATAGACAGACAGAGAAAGAGACAGCGGGAGAGTCTGCTGCTGGAAGAAACACAGTTACGCAGAAAGAAACCAGAACAGTAGGGGAAAGAAAAGAAAAGAAAGGGACCAACGAAAGGGAACAAGAAAATAGAAACCAAAAGTAAACACCGTGACATGCGACGACAACAAGAACAACAGGAACAACCACAGTGGGGAGAACAGCAAGAAAATAGGATAGAGGGGGCGGGCTCAAGTCAAAGAAAGAGAAACGAAGAAACAGAAAGAATACGTTGCGTATGCGTAATTCACGCTCCAGTTGCGTGTCCTGTAGCGGTGTGTCTGTGTGAGTGTATTCCTGTTCATGTCAGGGTTTTGGATGCACTGGGAAAAAAGCACGATTCAGGGTAGAGCATTCATAATTAAAGGACGTCTTGTTCCTTGGGTTATTATCATTAAATAATACTGACTAGCACTAAAAATCTAAATGCTGATTTCAGCTATGCAACAATTAATATTTTAATAGAAAAGGTTCTTAATTGTTATAATAACGTAATGCTTTCTCCTAAACCACTAATTCCATCAAATAAACTCTTTAACGACTAATATTTAGAGATCAGAAGGAACATAATAAAAAAAGAGGCCAAAGCACTAAAGAGGCCTTTTCATATTTAGCTCTCGACTTCTAGTAGGCTAGAAGCTTTATCTTAAACATTAAATAAAATATGTAAAACAACACGTAAAAAAATACTAACATTATATACAAAATAACTTTGTTGTTTTATGTTAAGGTGGAGGACCTATTTTAGGCAAAAAAAAACATTTTAGGCCACCGGCTCTACTTAAATGTAAACAGAAATTCAGCTATCTGCGGCCAGGAAGTCAGCGTTACTTAAAGATTTATGCCATGAATAAGTCATACTTAAATCACGAATTTTTCTCCTTGAATTTTTAATTTTTTCTCCGTGCATGTGTGCGGTTGGTGTGCATGTGGGGGTGTCCTGTCAGCAGAATCAACACAACAACTCGGATTTTCCGGCAATGTTCAGCGGAGCTTCTCCGGTGGATTCCGCCGACAGGACCAAAAAATCTGTGCCTGTCTGCGTGTGTGTATCTGTGTATTTTCTGTATCTTTTTTTTGAGTAACGCGAAACGGAAAATGCAACTAAAAAATACACAGATATATATCTATGTATATATATATTTTTAACAAACGTGTTGGCTGGAATAACTTGTGGCAAAAGCTAAAAGTTTAATTGGTTTCTGCTTTACTTGGCATAGTTTTTGTTTCTTTTTTTATTTTTGAAGTTTTGTCATGTGTGAGGGGGGCTTTTTGAAGTACATAAACTAAACGAATTTCGCATTCTTACTGCTCCGCTGGGCAGGAAAAACACACTGTTAGTAACAACAACAACAATATCGAAGAAAAGGCAGTAGCAGTAGCAGTAGCAACATCGGCTGCAGCAGCTGCAGCAGCTTTGACTGCAGCCGCTTTGCTTTGCCCTGCTCTCCATCCGGAACTGGGCACCGGTAGTGGCACCGGAAGTGGCACCGGAACCGGAACCGGAACTTACCTCCTGCGGTGGCACATCATAGGTTCGGGTACGCAGGTCCACGCGGGCATAGGAATCAATGCAAGGCAGGATGAAGAAGATTCCTGTAATTACGGCCAAGATGCATTACACTCTCGTTATGGCATACAGCGCAGGTAACACTAGTCAGCTGGGTTTTGTTTCTCACAATTTTCTTTTGAAATCGACCCAAGAAAAATAAGCTTAACTTTTAAAACTCTTTATTAATCAACATTTAAAAAAGGTACGTTATATTAGCACCCTTTTTAATGGTAAATTATGAAGAATTTAAAAGGTGATGCTTATTTTTTCAGTTTCAGGGTCCTTGAGTGTCCTCAGCGCTTAGTTTGGTAGACTAGTGTTCTCTCTGTGTCAGAACTTCGCCTCGATTTGCCTAATCTCTTCCTCCCTGGGAATGGGAGCGCAAAAGCAGAGCACACGGACACTGAGGCACCGAGGCCCGCCCTTAGAGTCGCTAATTTGGAGCAAGTGCAGCAATTAACACAAATTCTTGTCGCCAGCAACTGGCACTAAAATTTGCATAGAATCGTTACCCCTTTTTTTGCCCCTTTGCGCACCTGAACCTGCACCCGCACCTGCATCTGCACCTGCACCTGCACCTGTCGCTGAACAGTGAGTACTCACCTGGGCCCTTGGCACCGCCCTGCATGAGACGTCCCAAACGGAAGATAACCGCGCGCTCGTACTCCTGCACCACCTGGAAAATGTGGCACGTGAGTGAAATGTTCGTGAAATGATATTGAAGCTCGAAGGATTACAGGACGGAGGTGCAACTTAAAAATTAAAAAATACCCTGGGAAGGATTACAGGGTTGATATAGGTTAGTCACCTTAATACTTAAGAAAACATTTTTTATCAAGGTGAAATCTAGCAATAAATCATTAACATTACTACCTTAATATTATTTTATTTTATTTTTCTTTCATTATAGATTATTCTATTAAAATGAAACATAAAATTTGGAATTTTGAAGTCCTAAAAAAAATTATAAAAACTTATTTGTAAAGTCCAATATGAAATGTAATTATTTAGTTTGAATTTTAATAATAATGCTACAACATTTCAAATATAAAAAAAGTTTAAAAATTAAACCCATTAGAAATTAAACTATTTAGAGCTGGAACTTTGCATATATTATACTATAACTAATTTTATAATAGAATAAAAACGTAATTAATTCGCTCGCATTGCTTACCTTGAAGCAGACGAAGAGACTGAATGGTAGTGTCATTATCACAAGAGCCACGGATAGAAATATTAGCAATTTGCCGCATGTTGATGCCTTATCGCTGATTTCCTCGTCCGCTGCGAGAGAACGTGGCAAGAAAACGGGAAATGACTTATAGATACATATAGCGTGGCTGGATGGTATCAAGTGCTCAAAGCAAATGCTGCAAATTAAGGCTTAAGCTATAAATTCGTTCGTATTTTCCTCGCTTTCCTCTTGCACAGCCCGTTACATGAATAATGCGCGGAGCGTTGGCTTTGGCACCAAGTAAAAAAAATACACAAAAAATCTTAAGCGAAAGACCTCCGTTTGGCGCATACAAAAATCGCAGACAGAATGCCGAAAAAAAAAAGAAAATACTGCTGAGCCGGAAAAAATGCGACAAAAACGTAAAGGCATTCTTCATTACGAAACTCGAATTTGTCCTTAAAGTTTAGCCAAAAATTGAAGTTGCTGCGAGGGAGATGTGGGCAACAAGTCGCCCATTTTTGCTTATTGATACTTGAGACGCGCCATCATTTCGAGGGCCTCGTAAAAGTCAAAACGTTGGTCCTTTGGGGAGCCTGGAAAAATCTGTAGCATACTTAGGTGCGCTCACCGAACGGAAAAGAACACGGAAAAAAGACGGTTACATTTATCGGGATACAAGCAAACAAGAAGTGTGCATATTTAAATGAAATATCTTAGCAAATACTCAGAAATAGATATAGTTGATAGAGAGAAGAAGAAATACAGATATAGTTATAGTTAAAGTTTAATCATGTAACGAGTAAATAAGTAGCTTGTGTTGTATCTGTATCTGTTTCTGTTTCTGTTTCGTTTTTGATTTTGGCTGTGGGATGTGGGGATCTTTTTCTGTTTTTGACTTGGGTTTTTTTGTTCCAAATTGGTGCGACTTACAATAGAGAAATCCATGTGAATGTTTTGCTTGTGTATCTGCAAAAATACGATAAATCGAATAACAGAGAGAAATTAATCGGGAATGCTTTTCGGCTCAATCATGTGGTTGTCTGGGAGCTGGTTCTTGTGTTTTTCTTATGTTTTATTTTCTGCGATCCTTGCCATGCAGTTCTTTTTGGGGTTTCTTTTTTCTGGGTTAATAGCATGCTTGAACAAACTACGAAACTGAAAAGGAGAAACTGTAAACTGAAACTAACTAGCTACAACCGAAGGCGGAATCATAAATTATTCATGCCACACATTTAAATGCTGTTTACGCGCTTGTTGTTTGTTTGCCTTCTGGCATTCGGTTTTCGGTTTTCGGTTTTTAGGATTTTCCGACTGCTGACGCTTTTCCGTTTACCCGCTTTCCCGTGCTCCGGCTCTGCTCTTGGTTGGTTACCAGCTGCAACGGCAACTGCTGGCAATTAGCGGCACAGTTTGCATTTCAGTTTCAATTACAGTTCATTGAAAAGTTGCCACAATGCCAACACCCAGCAACGGCGACGTCAGCAAAGTGTTTTTAACGAGCTCTCACCCGCACTCGGCACACTCTCCACACACCCCATACACCCACACACACACACCCACACACACACTCACAGACACAACATGAAAGGCGACACTGGAAAAATGAAAACTTTGATGGGCGAATCCTGGCTAAGCCAACAAGCTGCCAAACATTCAAGGAGCCTCCGGCCTCCCGCCTCCTGCGTCCTACCACCTGCCACCTTCCCCTGCCTCCTCCTTGGCCGCAGCAAACTTTTATTGAAATTGATTTCGAAATAATTGCGATTTGAATGTGTCGGTCCGGAATCCGAGAGCTGGGAGAGCGCCGTGGAGATGAAAGGCTTTCTGGATTTGCCAGCAACGCTCCGGGGCTGGTGACCGCAGATCTAATAGATTTATAGCTAAATTGCGCCCATAAAAATGATAAAAGATAGGAAAATGGCACAGCTCAAAATGTAATTAGGTGTGGGGGCTTTTTTTCAACCTTAATTGCCTCGGCTTAAGTCGGATATTTTTTGGGTGAATTTAAATCAATTCAGAGCCCATTGAATATATGTAAAACCATTTTTAAGCTCTTTTTTTTTGTGTAAAATGTCTCTGATATCTGTAGCAATTTCTCATCTCTTAAAAGTTTTCTCAAAGTATTCTGGGTGCATATTTTTGGGCTTCTTGTTAAGCGATTTAAAATCGGCAGAGACTTTTTTTCAGGTGAAAATAAAACAGTTCTGAATAAAACCCATTTACCACAGAGATATTCAGATTTTATCATGGATTTAGGTGTTATTTTACCTTGAAAAATCATCGTAAAAAGCTTGTATTTTGCATTAATACTATAAAGTTGTTTGTTTGTAGTGTTCAAGCAGCTTTTATGTCCTCATTTGCTTGCGCCAGATAACGTCACAAATAAACTTCATCATCACAACTGAAAATTCCATGACAACTTTAATAGCTTTGCCCAGAGCTTTCCCGATGCCAATGGAAAATGTAAAATATCCATAACTGCACCGGGTGTAAGGTGGGCGTAGTATAAAGCTGAAAACAAGCTAATAATTGCTGTTTTTAATAGCTTTTATTGTGCAATTGAAAGGCCAAAAGGTGGCCATTTCGGTAGACAAAGTCTGAAGCGGTCAACTTTCCAGAATGGTTATCTGTAACCCAACTGATCGCTAATAAATATTTGAGTAGTGGCCCTGCAAACAGCACTTGGCTGCGGGTTATTTAATTTTTGTTATTCCATTTCTGTGTGCCTTGGTAGCCAGAGGAGAAGTCAGCAAAAAGTGCTGAATTTACCTTAATGTACAATCTCGGAGAACAATGTGTGGCCATAATTTTTTAATGGCCAGCCAACGGCTGTCCAGCAGCTCCGTCTCCCTTGCTCCTGCACCACCACCCACTCGCTCAAGGCAACCCGCTCAAATACCACCCACACCCACACTCCGCCCACAAGCATCGCCAGCCCCCGCCCCCGCCCCCGCACCACATCAACGCATACGTCAGAGGCAGCCCCTGGCAAAAAGCTTTGCTCTGGAAAATGGGTCAGCTCGTTGTTGCTTTTGGTCCTGCTTTCTACTCCCAGCTCCTGGTCCTGTTCCCTCCCCCCGCTGTTGTTGCTGTTGCTGTTGCTGTTGTGTTATGCCCGTGCTCGTATATAAGTTAAAGCAATTCCTGATTGAATTCTGCATGGGAAATGCGAAAGGAAACGAAAGACTCTCTGCCTCGACACCTCGCCCGCGCTGCCACTGAAAATCCCTTTGTCGGTCCTAATGAAGCGATTAGCATGCATGTGAAATGGGCCCACAGATATATCAACGTTTATGTACACCTAACCCGATTAAACAGAGATACACACACAGCCGGTTCTCATCAAAGGATCGAAAGAAATGTTAAATATTTCCAATGTTTCCTAGGTCAGCAAATCACAGAACAATATGGTAAAGCTATTGGTTCTATTTTAATGGTTATATTTTCTAGTCTGTTTAGTTTTCCAGGGATTACTATTAAGAAAAGGGATATTATTTCAACAAATTAAATAGAACTCTTTCAAAAATATGAGTTTACATTAAGATTTCACTGTTCTTAGGTGATTTTCTTAGATTTTTATATGGAACTTTACTTGTTTTTCAGGCTTTCCTTCTCTTTTCGATCTTTTGATGGGCTGTGTGAAAAAATGTGTGCGAGTTAAACGGAAGTTCGATCAAAAAACATATATACAAAATCCAAATTGCGTCTTCTCGAATCAATGTCGCTAGTCGATGCAAAGCGTTTGTTTTAATGGTTCTTGGTGTGTCGGGCCTTGGAGACCGAGCAACAAGTTCAGCCAGCCTACAGTGCACACTCTCTATGAGCCACCGGAGCGTCTAGGATGAGCTCACCTCGTCGCGCCTCCGCTCGGTGGATGGCCTGCTGCTGCTGCGACTGCTGCATCAGCGCGTGATGGCTGTGCGGCAGCTGCTGCTGCGGTACAATTTGCTGCTGCTGATTCTGCATCTGCTGCTGCGGCGGCGGCTGCTGCTGCTGCTGCTGCTGCTGTTGGTGGTGGTCACGCTCGCGTAGCTGCGGCTGCTGCATCTGCGGCAGGTGCTGTTGCTGCGGCTGCGGCTGCATCTGCTGCGGCTGCGGCTGCTGTTGTTGCTGCTGCTGCATCGGCTGCTGCGTCTGCTGCTGCTGGTGGTGCAGCTGTATGGTGGAATTGACGGGTAGCGGCGACGAGGTAGCTGTGCTCTGCTGATGGCGATGCAGATGCAGGTCACGATCCCGCTCCCTCTCACGCGCACGCTCCCTGTCCCGATCACTGGCCAGGTCCCGGTCCCGTTGTTCTGTCGATGGGCTGCTGGCCGCCGGAGCTGGCGGGGCAAAGGTGCTGGTACTGGTGCTGGCCACCTGGCGGGCGGACTGGTGGTGGTGCTGCTGTTGGCGGTGCAGCTGGTGGTCCCGGTGCTCCATGTCCATCATCGAGTCGGGCATTAAGCCGCGCTCGCAAAACGACGCCAGAGCGATGGTGGTGGCTGGCTGCTTCAGCTGGTCAATCAGAGTGGATTCCGGCCTTATCCTGGCCTTATCTCTGGCGCTCAGTCTCAGTCCTGGTTGAGCATCTCACTAGCTCTGGTCTTTTCGCACGCACTAACACTAACACGATGGCGGATACGGAGATGCGCACAAACTCGCACACACGCACACTACGGTGAGCTAGTTTTTCTAGCTGTGTCCATTTCCCAATCGGTTCGGTGTCACTCGGCTCGGCTCAGCTCCTCTCGGTTCCTTTCCAGCTCCTGTCCTGCTGTCAGCTCGCTCAGAATCCAACTGAAAGTGCGCCATTAGCGAGCATCCTTTTATATACTTGCTTGTCCCGAGGAGGAGCTGTTAACCAGAGAGCTTTGGCTCTCCACGGTGTTATCACCAGGCTGGCCGGATCGAAGAGCTTTCCTCTCCAGCAGCCAGCCAGCGCCAGCGCCAGTCCTCGTCGGTGCAGGCTGCAGGTGCAATCCGAGAGCAGTCCGCAGGAGATGCAGTCCGCTCCCGGCAGCTTTCACCTTTGCCATTCTTTGGCCAGCTCACTACCCAACTAGCTTGCCAGCTTGCACTGACCTTGCGCACTCCCCGACGCATTAGTCCTGGCCGGAACTTCAGGAACGGAGCTTTGCCCCCTCGAAGCTTTTCGTCCCGACAGGGGAAGCGTCTCCCAGAGCTCTCTCTCCCTCGCTCATTTCTCTCTCTCTCCGAGCTGGGGTTTTTTAGTTCAGCGAGAAGAGGGACTGTCTTTAGTACAGACTTCCCCTCCTGCTGCTGCTCCTGCTGCTGCTGCGTGTGTACAGGTGACAAACCTAATTTATGACACCTTCGACGCTGTTGATGCCACACTCCATATAGCAGCACTGCCTCCCAGGAAAACCACCTGCTCCTCCTGCCGGGGATCTATTGTAGTCAGACTAGAGTGCCCTCTGTGTGTTTGCCAACTGGCATGGAATGATACGAATGCGAGCACGAGTATGGGGATGGGGATGGGGATGAGCACCCGGCTGCCATGGCTGCCATGGCTGCCAACCTGCGCCATCCTGCCATTCTACTCCATCCGAGCACATCCTGGCTGGTGCGCCACGCTCGTCTGCGAATCTCTAATGTGCCCGCCTCCAGAGCCCGTCGAACTGTCGCTGTCGAATATTTTAGGTCACATGCAGCTCCTGAGCTTTGCTTTGAGCTGTCAATTACCGTTTACGCTTCATTAAGCGCCACAAGATGGCAGGCGCAGGGACACACGGCGAGAAAATCACTTAAATGTGTCCCAAACGCACAGGATATGTAAATTCAAATAGCTTGAGCTAACGAGGTAGTTTACGTATTAAGTAAGAAGTATCATGACTATATATCCCTTGTAATTTATACTCATCTAAAACAAACTAACAAATATTCTTAAACCCAGCATTACTTAATTTTTTGTTAAAATGTCCCATATTTTTCCCACTGTACATAAATAAAGAAAAGCAACCAGGGGTAACAGGCACTTCCCGGAGCACAGGACGCGCAGAAGTGGCGGGCATCCGATATGCCGATACAGCGTGCCAACTGTCGCACCACAGTGCGTATGAGTGTCATTATGTTTGACATTCATTCACAACACTCCGCAATGGAGCACTCCACACTCCGCCTGCTGGCCGGGCAGGACTCGGCAGGGCAGTTAATTAATCTCGGTCTGCTGATTAATGTGCGGATTGATTTGGGTATTGCCATAAATTCCCCCTCGCAGACAAATGGGGCACTCGAGTCCTAGGACCGCCGCACCATTATTATAAAGCAATCAGAGGGGTCTGGGGACTGCGTGTGACTGCTGACTCTCCTCCGTATGCCACACGGGCACACACTCTTTGCACTAGATTCTAATCACGGCAGACCAGGGAATTCCTTCTGGGCTTTTGGCTTCCAGTAAAGGTTAAATTTTGTTGAGGGAAGTATTAATAAAGGATTTCTGCTGGGCCAAGGGTGGGATACTATACAAGTATAGGGAAATGTAGTAGTTAGTGTTTAAGAAGCAATTAATATTTCTAGAAACCTATCGTGTATTAATTACTTTGTTAGATTTCTTAATAAGTAAAAGGAAACCTATTTAATAAGTATTTGTATTTCTCTATCATATATCATTTGGTAAATGAACCTTTTCTATTAGGTATTATATACTTTCAGCTCTATGGAATCAATTATATTTATACTATTTCAGCCAGCACATACCCCTCATAAAATCAACCCAATCTCTCGGACAAGAATGTTACAGAAACTTGCCTTCAAACAACACAATGTTTATTTCCCTTGGACTAGCACACAGTTTCCATCATTTCGCTCGACTTGTATTTGGAATTCAATTAAATTGCTTCATTTGGCAGCCTAGAATAAAAGCAACTGCATGGAAAATTGAGCCGGCATAAAGTTGAGGTTTCAAAGGAAATTTCACTGGAGAGAAGATTGCTAGAAACCACTTTGAATTCCGGGCTCTGGAATATACTGCATCTGCAAACGGAATTTCAAAGGAGCCCCGACGACAAGTCAGGACTTCTTAACCACAACCGGGTGGCAGTTAAGTGAGGTCCGCCTCCCGGCTCTTATTCTGCCATACGCAGTTTTTATAGACCAAACATAAAAGCGGAGCCTAGCCCAGTCATTTTTGCCTATGTATATCGAAAGACAAAGCCGCAAAAGCCATAAACACGATTTGGCAATGCAGAGAGAGAGAGGGAGGGGAGCCAAAGGATTGCCGGATCGGGCAAGAGTCCTGACGAAGACGAGCGAATATGATGTCACACACAACACATGTGCGAGCGAACTTTCGGGCCGGCACTGTGGACCGTAGGTCCTGCGGCGCTCTGTGTGCGAAATTAGCCAGGCAAATATGTCGCACTTAACAGCCACGCGGAAATGTGGCAGGGAGAGGGCTG
Organism: Drosophila pectinifera; assembly: GCA_008042775.1. Classification (NCBI taxonomy): domain Eukaryota; kingdom Metazoa; phylum Arthropoda; class Insecta; order Diptera; family Drosophilidae; genus Drosophila; species Drosophila pectinifera. Next base: position 25,456 of record VNKC01003707.1, read on the forward strand.
CCTTTCGGTGGGTGGTGCTGCCAGGATGTGCCAGGATGTGGCTCGAACAATGGGCTGTGCAATTGTCGAGGCCCACGGCAAGGGGTCAGGCGGAGATAACCGTCGCCAACACTCGGAAAACAGGGGATTCGGTTACAAAAATTCTTTAAGTTAATATCTTAAATAATACAGGTTTAGCGAGATTAACCTAAAAATAGTCCTAAATTTAAGTGAACCCTAAGGAATTAAGAATTTTAAACAGAATATTTTTCCAAATAAGCTAACGTAGGGAAATGTATAAGAGTTTTCCAGCATCCACATTGGTATAAGGGTTTACGCAGTCCTTTAATAAAAGTGATATAAATCTAGTAAAACTCATTTTAAATAAGGAATGTCTCTTCTGTTTTTTTTGCTCTCTGGCCAGAGATAACTGTCCCTATCTATTCATTCCTACTTGCCCGTCCCCCAGCCGCCTTTCAATTGTCGACGTTTGCGCTTTTCCGTCGGGAAAATGGGGAAAATGGAGGCTGGCTGGGCATCGGTTGGGTGGCAAGTGTGTGACACAAATGCGTCGAATTATTGTCATATATGAGGTCACTGTCCCTGCCGCGCAGTGAAAGTTTCCCGAGACACTCGAGCAAACAAACACATCCAATTCTGGCCCTGTTTGTTTGCCCCGCTGCCACGCTGCCCCGTTGGCCATTGTGCGGGCCAGAAGTTAAGCAAAGTTTGCTCGAACACGACCCCAAGTACAACTGGTGGTGCGATGTAACTACCATGTATCTGCGGCTTGTTGCAAAATTCTAAAGGAGCTCGTTGAAAGCGAAGAGGATGTGGCTGCTGTGCGTTTTTGTTCCACCAGAAAAGAAGCAACAGCATCAGCACCAGAGCAGACACCGGCACCGACACCGACACCAGCTCCGAATCAATTTGAGTGGAGAATTACGGATGCTGGGAGAGCCGTATATTCGTTAGTATTACGGTAGCATTATCCCTTGCTCCTTTTGCCTGCTGGCTTCCTCATCAAATATGAATAGGGGGTGGCGGAATTTATTCGACACGGCCCTGGCCGGAGTCAGAGTCGGTCGAATGAAATATGCCAGTTCGGTTTATGAAACTGATTGGGCCCCAAAGTCTGGAGTCTCGTCCGCCCGCGTTCCTCGTTAAAGTTGCATGCGGCTATGAAAAGGCAACTTTGGCCGGAAATGCCACGCCAAACTGACAGAGACTTTCGTGTCTATAGATGCACCGAAAAGAATATAGCCGAAAATAAATGCTAATTAAATTTTACATCAAAATGTCTATTATTAATATTCCAAGAAGTGTTTGAATATCATTTAATCGGATTAATAAGTTATTTAGAATAGCAATAAATTAAGGGTAATATTTTGTAGCAACCTTTTCCATACTATTTAATTGATTTTTAATCTCCCAATCTTAGATGCTTAATTTGGCCAAAAATCGAATGACAGCCAAATGCCGTTTATTGGGTTTCAGATACAAGGCGAACAGAGGATACTAGGCACCTGCCGGCATTTTTTTGAAATCTTAAGACGCTTAAAACTATGCTGCATTTATTGCGTACGCAGCATTATTGTGCTGATAGAAGTATGCCACAAAATATTACAAAATCACGGAATAGGGTTTCCGGTAACTGATATTTCCGGTTGGCCGAAGAGTACAGCGGCCATTTCAGAAATTATTATACAAACTGCCAGGGTGGAAAAATACCGATTCATAGACCCAAAAATGCGCGTTTAATTAGAAAATAAAAATGCTGATTTAAAGACCCAAATATCCGCATACTTGAGGTCTTCTGGAGAGCATAATTTGGCCAAAAAATAAATTACAGCTAAATGCCGTATATTTTCCGAATCGCCGTTAAAATTACAATTATTTAACAATAAAATACCTAAGAAACTTAGAATTAAAATTTTCGCCAATTTTTTCAAAATTTAATAAGGGGTTACATCATTAAAATTTTCAAAAATTGGAAAAAAATTTATTGTTGTATATTTAAAAAGTCATTATGCAGATTAATTAATCACATAATAACTAACATAGAAAAGCTTTCCGAATTGAGATTAGGGCTGTTTTGGCTTAGTTATGGTATTTTAAACTCCGGCTTTTCAAAAAAAAAATAGTGAATAAAAATACTGATTTAACGACCCAAAAATGAGTATACTTTGGGTCTTCTCGTGAGCATTGTTCGATCAATAATTGAATATTGACCAAATGCCGTACATATTCCGATTCGCCGTTAAAATCTTGATTATTTAAAAATAAATTATTAAGCTCTGATCTTTCCAAAAAAAATTAGGGAATAAAAATACCGACTTAACGACCCAAAAATGGGATTACTTTGAGGTTTTCTCGAGAGCATTGTTTGGCCAAAAATGGAATGACAGCCAAATGCCATATATATTCCGATCCGCTGTTTTTAAGGCTGTTTTGGCCAAGTTATGGATATTCTTAAGTTTGATTTTTCCAAAAACTAGGATATAAAAATGCCAATTTAAAGACCCAAATATCCGCATACTTGAGGTCTTTTGGAGAGCATAATTTGGCCAAAAATGGAATGACAGCCGAATGCAGTTTATATTCCGAATCGCCGTTAAAATCTTAATTATTTAAGAATAAAATATTGAAAAAAGCGGAAAAAATTTTTTTTTTTGATTTTTCAAAATTTGATAAGGGGTTACATCATTAAAATTTCCAAAAATTGAATAAAATTTTATTTTCTTCTATTTTGAAAGTCGGTATGCAGATTATTTAACCAAGTAAAATCTAACAGAGAAATGCCTTCCGATTTGAAATTAAGTTTGTTTTGGCCAAGTTATGGATTTTTTAAATTTTGATTTGTCCAAAAATTAGGATATAAAAAATGCCGATTTAAGGACCCAAATATCCGCATACTTGAAGTCTTCTGGAGAGCATAGTTTGGCCAAAAATGGAATGACAGCCAAATGCCAAATATATTCCGAATCGCTGTTAAAATCTTAATTATGTAATAATAAAATATTGAAATATTAACATAAAAAATTTTTGGCCGATTTTTCAAAAAAATGTAAGGGGCTACATCATTAAAATTTTCAAAAAATGGAATAAAATTTTATTTTCTTTTATTTTTAAAGGCGGTATGCAGATTATTTAACCAAGTAAAATCTAACAGAGAAAGGCTTTCCGATTTGAAATTAAGGCTGTTTTGGCCAAGTTATGGATATTTTTAATTTTGATTTATTTGCTTGGTAAGGGGTTATCATTTCTGCACCGCTATATTCATAATTACAAAGCCTTTTAAGCCAACTTATCAATGGCCTTCATTAGGCAGGATATTCATGTCAGGCTGGACTATCGCCCAATCAATAATTCATAACCTCCGCACATTGACGACGCATTCCCCGGCACTTGGCCATAAAATGAAAAGCGAAATGAAAAACTGCCCGGCCAAATGCTTGCCAATAATTCAACGCTAGCTCGGTTCGATTCAGGGTCCTGCTTCTGCTCCCGACTTTATCAATGGTGAATCGGACTGTAGATACATATACTATATATATATATTCGCACAACGAATGAATGGCAAGCGGCGCCGAGCCTCGATGTCGTTGTCGATTTCGGTGTCGCCGACATTTCGTCCTTTGCCACTTTTCCCCTTGGCCTTTTTCCTTTTCCCTTTTTAGCTGGAAAAGCGCTTTGCACATTTTTCCACTGGTTTCCCCACTATCTTTTGGGCGGTTTCCCTCTCTTGATAATGTCGCTGCTCTGTCCCGGCGCGACATGAAATATTGATGTCGCAGAACGTTGTGCCGGGCATATTAAGCGCTCACATAAAGTTTATTATACGGACATATGCTCGGCATGGAGCACTTTATATTAATTGATTTTTTGTCGCGGCTTATGCACTTTTCACATGGATTTTAATCATCGAAAAGGAGCCCAGTCCTCCGTTCATTTCCTCATCCGCAAAGGCTCTTTTTGCCACTTGCCACTCACTGCAATCCTTTTTTCCTCGGCGTCCAGCCATTACTTGCTGTTTACACGCCGATTTCGGTAAGCAGGTCGCCCTGGCCCCCCGCGGAGCCATAATTAATAATTTTTAATTACGCTTTTTAAGGATTTTTACACAGAAAAAATGTATCAACACTGCAGAAGAATTCATTTTTCAATTAGCCGGGAAAATACATTAAATTATGATGTTTAATATATTTAAAGAACGAAATTTCCATTGAATTTGGATATTTAAATTTATTTAATACTATTAAACTTCAAGGATTCAATTATATTTAATTGATTCATTTCAGAACCTAATACCAAAAATAAATGCTTCAACACTGCAGATTAATTAGCCGTGAAAATACATTAAATTATGATGTTTAATATATTTGAAGAACGAAATTTCCATTTAATTTGGACACTTAAATTTATTTAATAATATTAAACTTCAAGGATTCAATTATATTTAGATAAGCCATTAATTTCCATAACCTAATACCAAAAATAACCTAACTCTAAAGCACCTAACAGATAGATCAGCCCTCTTGTGACTTTCAGCTATTAACCCAATATACACAAAGTGTTTTTAATTAACCATATTTTTCTCACAGTGTTGGCCTCTGCTGATGTCAGCGGCCGCTGAGCCAACCGCTGCGAGAATTAATTAAAGCTCCGCACTGTTTGGACAGAGCGAGAGCGCGATCAAAAGTCCGCGTGAGGATAAACAATGCAGGGTCAGGGGGCGTACGCAAAACGGATGAGGGATGAGGGATGCGGTGGTGCGGGGATAGAAGGTGGCAGGGTCCTGGTCCTGGGGCCGGGACAGCTGCAGACGGCCAACGTGCTGATAACGTGACCGACTTGGATATCAATTGAAGTGCAGCGAAAGAGCCAGCGATGCGGGCAGTGCGAGCTCTGAGCTGCGGTCGAGTGCCGGGTGCAGAAAGGGGTTAAGGATGCCATGGCGCTCCCTGGCAAAACTTAATTATGGAGGTCGGATGTGGCGCTCCAGGAGGGCGGAAGTGAGCCACATGCCCCGTGCCACGCCCACCCACTCCCCTGTCCAGAGCACTCCACGCTCTGCCACTTGTCGCCGGCGAGGAACACGCCTCGCCAATTTTTCGAACATATTTCTGGCGAGTGCACACACCCTTTGGCTCTCGATTTCCGGCGGAAATGTTGTCCCAGCAAATGGAAGATTTAATTAAAAGCTCAGCTTAAAGATGCCCCCACCAGGATTTTGAATTATAGTTGGAATTATGCAAGGGGCTTAGATAATTGTGCCTGCGGCTGCATTAGCCACAGATTGAATTCGAGGAACCTTAACATATTATTTAAATGGGTTCGAAGTGGCAGCCCTAAAGGCCTGTTTTCAGCAGAGAGAGAATTTATGCAGGTATATATTTAAATTCAAACATAATACCCATCTTTTGCTGTTAACCAGATATTAAATTGCAAAACTGAATGTATTTATAACTCAATTAAGGAGACACAACGAGTGAAAGAGAATTTTAAACAAGTCATAAATATCCCGAGAGAACCATTAACTGAAGATTGCAGCGATAAGGGATCAGATACATAAATTCCTGCTTTAAATCCAATTTGCAGCAATATGAGCCCCGTCGAATGGGGATAAAATTGCTCTTATGTGCAAAAACACATGTCGGATAAAGTTATAAATTGCATTGGGGCCTCTGAACATGAAAGTTGAATAAAATAGAAATTGCAGCAAGGAGGAAACTTTAGTGTTTATTGTGAAACTATTTCTCATTCTGTATAAGTGCTCGTGATAGGAGTTTTCAATTGTGAAATACAGTAGTAAATGTAGTCTGAATATATATTTAAAGTTTAAATAAAAAATAATAGAGAGAAATGGCACAAAAAATAAAGATAGATTCAATTACACAAGTGTATATAATGGAAAGCAGGTAGTCAAAAGTTAATGCTACTATTGAGTTAGAAACTAAAAATCAAATAACTCAATTCCTGCTCAGGCCTCAGTATATATATATATATATATATAAATCCAACTCTTGGACTTAACTTAGTCCAAAAAACGAACAAATTAACGGCTCTGTCCAGAAGTGTCATTACATCCAAGTTGTCAAACTTCGGTGATAGATCTTGAGACTTTAGAACGCCCGAGGACAAGGAAAGTTGTCCCAAGTTTTTCCCACCGAGATTGGTTTTGTTTCGGCTCAGTGTCCTGGGAGTATCCCGAGGTGGTGCTGCTTACCTCGACTGAAACCGAAGCCACCACTGGTCGATCCCGAGGCGGTGGTGTCGAGTGCCACACGGCGGGGCGAGACACTCGCCTCGCGCTGGCTGCTGTGGTTGCTCCCGAGCATCGCGTGGCGGCCGGCGGTGCGCGGTGTCTGGTGACTCTGGTGGTGCAGTGGCAGCTGGTGGTGCTGACCCTGCGACTGGTACTGGTGGTGCTGGTGCTGATGCTGGTGCTGGTGCTGTGGTGCGGGTCTAGCATGCCGTGGCAGTGGCTGTTGCATGCTGCTGGCAGTCGTCTGCCACAGGCTGTCGGTGCGGTCCGATATCTTGGGGCCTTACTGTTCACCAGTCGCAGTCTGCAAATTCGGTTAAGACACAGCCACTTGCTAATTGCCACAAGCTGCAGGCAAACACACAAAACTTTGCAACGAGCTCTGTTCTGAGCACCGTTCCGTAACGTTTATTTAATTTGCGCTTTAAGCAGCTCTCTACCGACCAAGAACTCTATTAAAAAGTTTTTCGGGCACAAAGTTTTCCGGCTCGGTCGGTCCTCCTTCCCCGCTTCTCCCCCTCAACTTAAACTAGGACAACCACAAAGGCAAAGCCACAACATCAACAGTGAGCGGTGCAGCGACGATTGTCAAGTGAACCGTACGTAAGATGGCGTTCCTGCTGCCAACGCTCATGGCGCTCCGGAGTCCGTAATCGGTAGTCCACAGGCCGGAAAATAGCCAGGGGATATGTATATGTATTCCCCGTAAGCACGGAAAACTAATTTAATAACAACACGCTCGGGGCAGGCAACGTGCTGCTGGTGGTGCTGTCTGGCTGCCTGGCTCTCTGGTTGTCCGCTAGCCTCTGGCCGCAAGTCCTCCGTAGTTTATAGACCAAACCGAACTGAACGATGGCCCAGCGAGTGGTATTAAATTTATTTACTTGTTTATCGAGTGCTCGGCTCTATATAGACAGACACATGTATATTTTCAACCCCTATTTGCGCTTAGCCAACAATTGGCCTGGCATTGGGGCACCCGCGCGCCGTGGCAATTTATGCTAATTGCCATTGACAGTGGACAAGTTAATAGTTCGAAAATGACTGTTCGCCTTCCGCCGACGTATTCAGCTCAAGGATGCAGGATGTGGACTGCCGGATGCGACGATGCCCGATGATGTTATGGCCAGAATTCGCAGATGCCTTCTGAGGCGGCGTCTCCTTTGTTGGCGACAACCTCGAACTAGTTTACCATAGATATGCAGCCCCGAAATGTATTAAACACTCGCGGAAAAGGCTATTGAGTTCTGGGAAATTTATCACCACAAAGAGATATCATTTGGAATTTAAATAATATTTTTAAGGGGACAGGAGAGGTGTTGAAAGTAGTTAAGATAAATACAAGTTAAGACCATTTAATAAGAGTTTTCTGGGTAACAGTTTTCTAACGAGAATCCATATATCAGTTTGTAGAGGTGAACTTGGTTACTTAATTCAAAACAATGCCTTTTCTGGTACGGTTTTTTTAGCTTTTCTTTTCTTAAATGGAGAAAATATTAGCAGGCTTTTTTTTTAAATTATTAATACTATTTTTAAGAGAGTTCTAGTTTAAAGATTATATTTTCACTTCATATTACTTAAGGCACATTTATTAATATTTCATTAGAGTTTCTGGAGTTGTCTGGCATTCTTATTTGTTATTCCATGTCCTACCTTATTTCTTAGTAATTTTTTTGTCAAGTGCATCTGAATCCCCCCACCAAGCCCCCTGTTATTGTTGCATCCCGCGCCCTCAGCCGTCTTCATTATGCCAGTGTTCATTTGACTGCCGCTGAGGCTTTTGCATCAGTCAAGTCAAGACGAGTCAAGTCGTCTCGAGCCAACTCGACCGCGTTGTCAACTGTCGCATCAGTGTCCCTTCATCCTTTCTACCCTTCTCCCCTGCGAGTCCTCTTTGGGCCGGCAAGTAGGCCATTCTGGCCTACCGTATTCTAACAGCGAACAGCAGGCCCGAGCCTGCTTCGCCTCCAGGCAGGACTTTCGCCGGGCGAAAGTCACGCAAGGACCCTCTCGGCCATATCCCCGGCTGGCATTTACATGCTTGCATAAACCTGAATATTTAATGCCGTCGTCCCATCAGCAACAACTGTTGGCTCGTTATCTTTGCGTTTGTCAAATTGAATTGTAAATATTTGAAAGGCGGCAGTCCCTATTCGTTCCGGAGCAGCAATGGAAATGGTGAAATAACTAATGCAACCGATGAGTTCAAGGCGAAATATGGCAGGGATATGTTTCTGTTTAGATAATTAATTACACAGCGAAAGATTACTGTGAAAAGTTATAGTCTTTGCTTATCAAACGTTTATACCTTGTTTGTATTATTTATAATGATTATAGTCATTTCTGGAACTGATCTGGTAGTCATTCGTTGATTAGAAAATTAAATAAATAAATGGTTATTGCTCAAACGATTACGTATAAATCAAGGTGTAGATATCATCTTGAATATATTTAACCACTAAAGTTGAAATATTAAAGCAATATCATAAGAAAATCCAAAGCAACAGAAGACTATAGGCAATATATTTTATATATATTAGCGCGAATTTTAATTTTTAAACTGGATTCCAATCTGGTAAATGCCTCTAAACTTTCATTATGATTTATTGATATGTATAGTTAAACTATAATTTAAAAAAAGATTGAAGCTATCTAAAAATATCCTAGTAAGTATATTTAGTTGTTATATCTCTGCCTGTATTTCTGTGTATTCTGTGACTTGGCGAACTAGATGCAATTGTAGCTGACTAAAACAGGTAATTGCATTTGCCATTTCCAGACTTGGCTGGCTAATGAGCAAAAACTAGTCTTTGAATTGATATAAATTACACTAATTGGTTTTGTGTTTACCTGTGTTTGTTTTAGCCGAGGGCCTGGCTTTGGCGCACCTGCAATATGCGAGGAGTTCGCTCTTTAGCCGATATGAGAGCTAAACCTGGCAACAAGTTAAGACTGAGGGGAGATGGCCGCCGTAATGGCCGCTGGGGCAGACTAGTAATTACCAGAATACGTATACGCCCTGTTGCACCAGTACCGAGACCAACACAAGGACCCGGGCCAGGACATGGTCGTGTCTCATGCTAACGGCACTTGTGCCACTTCTATCGCCATTTGGCTTTTGTGCGTCAAATTAACAACTTCCGCATGAGGCCGCACGAGGCACTTGCACCCAAATGCGTCATTTTCTGGGCCGCCTTCGTTGCCTTTTGTCTGGCCAGCTCGGCCATATTGTCAGGGCTTGGCCAGCTGCCAGGATGCAGGATACGGGACACCAGAACTACAGGATCTCCCAGCTAAGCCAGACTGACAGCCCAGACGAGACCCGAGCGGAGAGAGCCTATTATTGTGCTTTAATGGCAGCTAAACTGGCAAGCTATTTAGCCAAGGGATACGCCTCGTATACCGCCCTGATTAATGGGATTTTTAAAGATTCACGCCTTTCCCCCACCGTTTAACCCGATTAAAGGCTCCTCGGCCGTCGGTAATTGTTAGAAGCTTTCCATCAAGCCGTTTGGCAATTGTTTGCCAACTATTCAATACTCAATTTCCAGCATTTAAATGCTTGTTTCCGCTCCACCCAACCGCCTTGGGCATTCGCCACACTCACAGACCCGATCGATATGCAACATCCCTGCCATCCAGGCGGTTCTTGGCCAAAACTGCTAGCATCCGCCGTAGAGTTGTGAAAATCTCTGCGCATCAAGCATGCTTCAAACGTATCATTTGAAACTGTTCGATGGGGAAAAATGCTCTGACATTTATTTTATTATTTTCCCTCTAAAGCTTACTTTTCTTTTTTGGTCCTTTTGAGCGGAAAACTCATAACCGATCCAGAGGCAAAGGGAAACTTTCCGCTCATGCACAGAACAAAGTTATGTATATAGCTCTGGGGAAACCAGAAGCAGGAAAGCATATAGCATAAGTGGCCGACTTTTAATTATTATTTATATCTGAGAGTTTTGGAGGCACTTTTAATAAGATATTATATATCTATAGCAAAATATATATAATAAGTGACTTTCATTTATTGTATTCTTGATTTGTTTAAAAGCTATTTCGTTTCTCGTTTTAAGCTTTAAGGTAAGGCATGTTTCGAGTTATATACAACTTTATTAAATCTACTTTAGGATCCCCCTTCACTCACTATTAAACTATATTAAATGTCTTCTTATACATATAACTAAAATATGATATATGGCTCTTAAGAACTCTAAGCAACTTTTTAATTGGATTTTCCTTAATAATCTTATCCGATAAGACCGCTATAACTAATGTCGCGTTCTTTCTTTTTTTCCTGTGCACCAAAGTGAAAAGCCTGCGCAAAGTTCTTCAATGAAAACATAAAATATTTGCCATTTCTGGGTGCTTGTGTTTGTGTTTGTCTTCTTGGGGTCTAAGGCGATTTCCTCAAGTTTTGCTGCAGCAGTGCCAGTGCCACATAGCCGGAGCATTGAACTGCCACAGCTCCTGCATTTGTTGGCAGCCAATTCCCGGGGGCTTGTCTAGATCCCTGGTGGAATCGAGGGAGGCCAGGGCCAGAGTGGGACCATTTTTAATTTCTTTTATTCAGGGACCGCTTTTGTCATTGAGCTGGTTGGCCTGCGAATGATTTGTTTCTTACTTTTGTTTTCGTTGCCACTGGTAAATGCCAAGTTTATGCAAAAATTTGTGGGTCGAACTAAGGGAACCCGAGGGACAGGACGAGCGGACGGACAACTGGGGACCCAAATTAACTAATGATGAAAAATGCCGTCCCTTTTAGCGGGCCTTTGTGACCTGGTCCAGTAATTTGCAGGGAGGTCAGCATGGTGCTCATGCTTGGCCTAAATGAAGTTGTCCGACCGCCAACAGCCTTTGGCTGAATCTGCCACAGTAGCCACAGGAGCAGGGCTGGCATATTACAGATATTAAGTATACGCCACCCGGGACCGTTTCCTTTGGCCCTTCCCAAGTATATGATAATGTGGATGTAAACGTAGATGTAAATGTAAATGTAATGCTAATGCGTTCACACAAGCAGGCACACACACACCACACACACACACCGCACACGCACTGCTGCACACATGAGACCGCACAGATAAAGTGCATTGCTCATACGCCCTGTTGCACACTGGAGAGCAATCCGGCCCTTGTAAATATTTCATTTATGCACTCGGCCAGTAACTTAATTTTCGGCTAAACAATCTCAATTGGAAATGAAATCATACTTACGCCGGTCCGGCCCCAGGACCACTAGCTATATAGTATGCACGCAAATATATGAGTATACAAACCGAAGCCAAAAGAGTTGTTAGTTAAATATTAATATTAATTTCGGACTCACCTAGTCTACGTACTACAGATGGAGAGATGTGAGAGAGAAGCGTTTGGTTGATTATTTGGTTGGTTGGTTAGTTAGTTGGATTTTGATGATGCGTTTGGTTTTTTGTTTTGTTTTGTTTTGCGTTTTTGCAAATTATTTGATATGCAAATTTGTACAGAGAGAGAGCGTTCCAAATTCGTCGAATTTGTTGGGCAAGCATCATGAAATGAGTTTACGTTTAATATATAATTTAAAGGAAAGAAACTGGTTAGTTGACAAATTTACAAATTACACAAGTGTGCGTGGCCACGGGATCGGGTGGGTGTGTGCTCGGGGTGTGGGCTATGTGCTGAGTGGTGTGTAGTAGTAGTGTGGAAATGACGATTGCATCTACGCTTGGCTTAAAACTAGGCTAAGAGTAAGGCAGAGCCATGCCGCAGCGTGTGTATTTGTGTGTGGCATGCAAGGAGGGGGATGTTTTCTGGGGCCGGGGGGCAGTGGTTGTTGCGGCGGCCAAGGGGATGCAAAACGGTTAAGCGAAATGTGAAACGCTATTTATTTGCCCCTCCTGGCGGGGGTTTGGATTTGGGGAGGAGGCTTCTAGGGCTGGCAGGGAGGCATGTTTGCTGGGATTAAACTAAGTATGTCAACTGCAAAGCCAGTAGGTCAGGGATATAGAGTCCTCCTGCCAGTTGTTACCTCTCTGTGTGGGACTTCGGGGGAGGGAGCGGGGGCGGGGACGTGGACGGGGGTTTCGGGAAGGGGTTCTGTTTTCGGTTGCTTCGGCAGCCTGCCTGACACACTTACTTTTCATGATCCGATTCCTGTACTCATCATCGCGCTGCATGGTTACACTGCCACCGCCGTTGGAGACCATCGAGCTCACTTGTTCCATGGGCACAATATCCTGCAAAGGGACATGGAATACAATAACAGCAAGAGATGAAAGGCTACTAGCTATAAACCCGACCCTGGGATATCCCTTACTTATTCTTCTTAAATAATAAACCTGAAAGGGATTGCCCTGGACTTAAAATCAATTAAAAGTATGCTATGAAATGCCAAAATAAGGAAACATTTGAAACCACAGCAATGCTAGGTCGTAGGATAATTGGAGTCTCCCATTACATGTGCTCACACATTTTTCCAACTACCATATATCCTTGTAAACCACGACTACTGTGTGAAAACACAAAGACGAATGCAAAACTGCCATCAATCATACGCCCCGGCGGCAGGTCGGCAATATGCTTGCCGCCTGCTTATCGGAACGAGTTATGGGTTTTCCCATAAACAGAAAAATGCAAAAAAACGCTGGGGGGGAGGAAATGAGGAAAAATGGAGAGAAAAACGGAAGAAGGAAACACCTTGTACAGCATGAGTATATGTTGGGCAACCTAATTAGGGAAGGCAGAAAAATTGCATTTATTTCAGTATGTGCTGTCCTGCTGGCAAATAAATTCCATAAATTTGTTTTTCGGTTTTAATTATCCGTAGCTTGTCCGGCTTTACCCCAGAACTGAACTAAATAAATTGGGTTCGCATTATTTTTTTGTTCAGCGCTTCTGTTGAAGTGCCAACAAAGGCATTTTCTCCATGCCATGCGGTTTTTCCAGCTTCACTTTTTGTGATAGCCCGCTTGCCACTTTTGACTGGTTCCAGCTGCACGGACCGGATGGCCAGGACCAGGACCAGGAACAGGACAACCAGGGCGGACAGGCAGCGGAGGAGCAGCTGCTCTTGCCCAGCGAGCCGTGATATATTCGCCCGGATATATGTATCTGTATTGTGTGCAGCCAGCGGAGTGTATCCTGGGGGAATGGGACGTCAGACAACGGACGGGGGACTGGGTAAAATGGATTATGCTCGGCTCACTCGCCGACATTTATTAATGAATTTTACAGGATTAGCCGGGTAATAAACGCATTTGATCTGCCGGTTAGCTGCTGCGCCGCGGATTAGCTGATGAAATGTTTTGTGTGAGTGGCTCTCAATGCACTCCCACAGATGGCAAGGACCGGACATAAAACGTATAATATTTCACAATGATTGTCATGAAGGAAATGAGAATCTACAGGGTTAAAGTGAAATACAACAGCGGGAGATGCCACAACTACACTGAGAAACATATATTCAAAAGGGAATATAGTTCATTAGGGATTGTGTTTATCTAGATATTTTTAAATTGATTTCTAAACTAAAAAAACGGATAAACTTTTAAATATGTATAGTCAATTTATTTTACAACTAGAATATTTAATTTTTCCAGAAGAACGTAACAAACGTAATAATTCAAATTCTTTAAATATTTGACTTTAACAAGTTTTATGCTCTTCAAGCATTAATTATTTTATTTAAGGTCTTTATCATTAATAAATGTAACTCAAAAACGCTTTCCTCTATGTGGCTGTCCAAATATTTATTTCCATTTAAACATTTCCCTTTGTTTAGCTGCATAAATATTAATTTTCATTTATCTCAATGAACTGCAATCTGTTTTCGTCGCTGTCTGCCGATGATTTGTGTTCAGCCACGGTATGAAGTTTATAATTTATTTCGCCAAATAATAGTTTGATTGATGGCCCAAAAATAAAACCCCAAAGAGATTTTAAGCCAAAATCTCAGTAAGCAAACAATTTCCCCTCGGGGCTGTATGGGTAAATCAGTGGGAGAGAGGTGGCTGGGGGAAATCTGCGGCGTCACTCACACTCGCACACTCTCACACTCACTGAAGTCATTTGGACAATGCAGAGGAAATGTGAGCCGCCTCGCCGGGGGGTCAAAGGGCAGCTGGGGAGCTGTTGGGCGGCTGAGCACGTCACGTATTCGACATGTAAAATGCGCAATTCAATTTTGATCTAAACACGCATTATGCAGCATATTACGCATACGCCATGTGCCCTTCGGTTCTCCACTCTCCGCTCTCTGCGGCCCCCCGAAAACATGAAACAGAAGCAATCTAAATGCACGGGTCCTATGCGGAGTTTTCCCCGGCTTCCCCTCAGAGATCGGGGCAGGCTGTCATATTAACGGCTCCTGCATATTGAAAATGTTTTGCCTGCAAAATGTGACAAACTTTCAACGATGTCGTTGTGAGTTTTCGGCTGCTCTGTTTGCTGGCTCCCTGCCAGAAGGCTGCGATGTGCGGATGTGGACTGGATCCACGAGTGTCTGTCCCGGATAAAAGACACTAAGCCACCTGGAGAGCGGAGTGGGCCTAAACAGGTGTGCTGGCAGGAAAAAGCTATAGGGCGCCTGGTTTGGGCTTCAATTAAAATGTAGCCGAAATTGCTTTTTGTTTGCAAATAAACAAAACCTGCATAGAATATAAACTAAGGTACTCTCATAAATGTATGCAAAAACGAATAAATTTAGCTAAGTACAGTTTTGACAAATGCTTTTGGTGTAAAGTGTGGAAAAAGCTGACTCGAATTATTATATGGGATACAATAGTTAGATAAAAGGAAAATCAAGTATACATTTACAAATTTTAGTTAGTTTGAAAATTAAATCATAATGGAACTGGATTAAATTAAAAGCTAATGGAAAAGCATGAAGATAAATGTTAACACTATAAAATATTCATTGGCAAAGCCTTTAAACAACAATTCCTATCTATAAGGCAGAAGTTTTAAATCTCGTAAAGAGAGAATCCAGAATATGATTACAGAAATCATTTATACTAGGCAATAGAACATACAAAAGAAGGATAAATGATAATTAAACGTTTATTCATTAAGAATACCACATAAGTATTTAATTTCAATTAGGCAAAAGGCATTTTAATTGAAAAGAAAACCATACTGACATCGAGTTCTATATTTAAAATATTATATTTAACTTTTAGCCAAGGTAAAGTAAATTAATTCAAATAATCATTGTGATATTTCAGAGACTTTAATGATATTTGATATGTGATGTACTCTATATTTAAAAAAAAAACTTTAAAATATTTAAATTAATTTATAAAAGTGAACAACCAAAAGTAGTTTCTATAATATCAAACGATTAAATAAAAGTATAGTATATAGAAAATCTCATGAACATGATGAGTATCAGAGGCAACCATAAAATAAAATAAATATATGTGTAGAGCACCTTCCTCAGATGGAAAGAGGATAATGTGGCTGAAGAACTAATGCCAAATTAAGTTTAACTAAACCCCAAAGCTGCCACTGGGCTTGTGTGCAATTTGCATAAATCTCGTGGTAAGTCCTTGCAAGCCGTGTGAGCCTCGAAAGTTTCGAGAAGACGCCGTCAGCACATCTCCACCTTTATGGCAAGTGGCGACGAAACTTTGGAATTTGCTGTCGCATCGATTTCCATTTCGCCAAATTGTCGGTTTCCCAGCTCGGATTTAATTAAATGCAATTGCACTTGGCGATTGCCATTGCCCCGGCAAGGACGACAGCGAATTAAATTCGATGTCCAGCTGGAATTGCATTTTTTCATTCCCCACTCTCTCTCGCTGGCCCGCGTTTTTTCCACTTTTGTTTGAGCTTCCCGTGTAAATTTAAACATTTTCATTTACTTGTCTGTGTTCGTGTCGGTTTTCCCCATTTTCCCCCGGCGGTGCTGCGGCCGGCTACTTTGTCATGCAAATTAACGGGTATATTGTAGCGACATCGCGACATCGCGACGGAAGCCGCAGCTGTAAGTCACACACAAAAAGAGGTCCTGGGAGGTCCTCGCAGGACGCCCTCGTCGCCGCAACGCCCGGCACAATATACGCACACGGGGCCATAAATAAGCCATCGGCGGGATTAGTGCGAGCGAGAGTTGATGGCCTGTACTTTGCCACATATACTGAATAATTAATTTTTATTGATCGCGGCCGCGCTCGTCGGCTGTTGTTTATTAGTTTTCTGGGGCATTGTCTGGGCCCCCCGCCCAGTCCGGCTTGTGGGTCATAAAGGACCTACAAGGACCTCTCGCGGCAGCCATTGTTGGCCATGTGCCGCATAATTATCCAGCACACACTGCTGATACTGCTGCACTGTTTACCCAATTGTATCGCGCTAATAAAGTTAATATGCTCGCTAAACTGTTGGCCATGACTCGCCTTTGCCCCGGATGACCCTAACCCGTCCCAGACACACGCCCAAGCCCACATCCGACGGCCCACTAAGGTCCGTACGAGAAGTGCGCTAATTGCCTTTCAAGTTGTTGACTGAGCCATCAGTTGGGCTCGGCTTTTTCCCAGGAAAACCGAGTAGTGTAACGGGAAACTTTTGAGTCTGGCCTGGGAAGCAAGTTCGAGAAAATAGTTGGAAATGAAGACAGACAGACAGACAGCTGAAGAAATAATCGATGGGGCCAACTAAAGTTGTTTAAAGAGCCGAGATCATACAAGGATGTGACTGCCTTTCATTAACTGCTACCAAGTCACTTCTAAGTCTAAGACTAAAAGGTGCCCAAATCATAATTACACCCTAGTGGATTAATTCAGGCGCCTAAAACCTTTGTTATAAATTAAATATTCAAGGGAATGATTAGCCAAATGTAGGATAATCGTTTAGCAGAGCCTGATTTGTATTTAGGAATCGCTTGCCATTTCTTGTACCTATTAAGAGGTATTTAAAATTTTCTTAAATGGATTATAATAGAAATGATTGCAAAGAATACTAAACAAAATAATGCTTTATAAGTTTGTGTAATTTTATGCGTATTATTAATATTAAATATTCAAGGGAATAATTAGCCAAATGTTGGAAAATCATTAAGCAGAGCCTGATTTATATTCAGGAATCGCTTTCCATTTTTTATACATATTAATAGTTCTTTAAAATAATATAAATGGATTATAATAGAAATGATTGCAAAGAATACTAAACAAAATAATCCTTTATAAGTATGTGTAATTTTATGCATATTATTTATATTAAATATTCAAGGGAATAATTAGCCAAATGTAGGATAATCGCTTAGCAAAGCCTGATTTGTATTTAGGAATCGCTTTCCATTTCTTATACATATTAATAGTTCTTTAAAATGTTTTAAATGGATTATAATAGAAATGATTGCAAAGAATACTAAACAAAATAATGCTTTATAAGTTTGTGTAATTTTATGCATATTTTTAGATGATTTTAAATGAAGTTTTTGCTTTCACAGCTTAAAGAGGAAGTCAAAACTATAACTCAAAATAAATTATACACTTTGTTTATACTTTTTAAAATGCAAGCAAATATTTACATTTATGTTAAGCGAATTGCCACAAATTCCATTGAAGCTTAAACCAGAAAATGTTATTTGTCTAGGGAATTTGAATGCATAAATTGCAATAGTTAAGTATTTGATATCCTCTGTTTGTGTTTGTGCTTATCCTCTGGTTTCCGCTCTAGCCCACATATTTAAATTCCGCTAAACCTGTTTGTTTGCAGTATTTATATGCAAATACGTAATTATCCGCTGCTGTTCATGCACTCACAGCCGATTTAAGTCCCAACTGATTTGGCTTTTGACCCAAAGCAGAGCAAAGCAGAGTCAAAGACAAGCCAAATATTTGGAGGAAGCTCAGGCCAGACAAAGGATCCGGATCTGGACCTGAATCTGGGCTAATGCCTGGCTGAGCTGCAGGTGCTACTGTTCTGCTACCTGAACCCCGTTCTCATGCTCCTCGTGGGAAGCCTTTGGCCAAATATTCGCCGTAAATCACCTGCTGAAAGCGAAAGAGCTTCGACTAAGTGCAGTGTGCAACTGCAGCTCTCAACAGACAGCGGCGGCGAACTGATTAAATATCCGGAACGCAGTTGGCGGAACGGAATCACAGGAATGCCGGGAATCCCCGGCTCAGATGTACACTCAGCATAATGCGAGTCCATGTAGGGAAATGTAATTTGAGCGCTAGAACAAACAGCGTGTTGGGGGTTGGGGGCGGGCAGAAGGCATTTGAAAGCCAGCCAGGAAGTTGGGCTCTGGGCAGGTGCTTGTGCTTGCTGGAAAAACAAAGGCCGCCGCTGGATATTTGCCTTGCCACTGCAGCAGCAGGAGCAGGAGCAGCTGTTGGGGGGCTCACAAAACAAAGGCTCGGTAAACAGCCGAGCAATGTGATTAAAAAATAAAGGAACACGGCACAACAATGGGAAATGGAGCACGTTGCCCAGACGTACACGGCGGGAAAATATCAACCGAATTGGCCTTTAGTTTCATTGTTTGCCCTTTCGGCAACGGTGGAGAAAACCCTTTAGAGATTTCACAATAACTGGCATGAAATAAAGGTATGCAATAAAATATTTTATTCTGAAGAGGGAACGGGGCACTTTTAGACAATTCTTAAGGTTTTTTATAGGAACTAAAGTTTTTGGGAAACTCTATGTGCACTATATTCTCACAAAGCCAGCAACCGATACTAGGATCCTTTGCAGAAATAGTCTTCCTGCAGGATTTCATAGCACAGACAATATTTGAGTTTATTATACGGACTTATCACTGTATCAATTACGTGTGAGAGGAGGGTAAGCGAGTAGTAAGGTGCGGGAGGAGATCGAAAGAGCGGGTACGTGCAGAGAGAGTGAGTGAGAGCTAAGCTTAAAACCTTCTAGCTGCAGCAGCGGCGTAACGGATAAAGCGGAAAGAGGAATGTGAAAAATGCTATAGCAAGCAATCAAAACAATCAAAAACACAAACTAATGATATTAATATACGTATAATATATAAATAATAATATAATATATAAATACCCAAAATAAACAGGTTGCATGCACACGCGAAGTGAACGGTATATTTAATAAAACACAAAGTAGAAATTTTAAATGAATTACACAAAAATCGAAACGCAAAACAAAAACACGACCGTTCACTTTGAAAGAAGAAAGACGAATGAAAGAAGAAAGACGAATGAAAGAAGAAAGACGAATGAAAGAAGAAAGACGAATGATTGTGTTTAAATTCGTAAAGAATTTAATTGACTTCGAGATCTTATTTGAGACAACTGAGATATTTATTTTAGTAAAAAGCTGTCAAAATATATCATAAGTATATAGGTTTAGAAATAAATTTCCAGTTTAAATATACCTTTTTGAGACTTTTAAAGAACTTAAACATTGCTTAAAATGTTTAACGATTATTCCAGATTAATAGATAATTTACGTTAATTGATGTGTCTTAAATTAGGCAAAATATTATTTTTTTGTAACTCTTGTTATTGTGGAGATCTCTCCGCATAGTTCAAGAAAATTACATAGTTCTCAAAGATTTTGTTTTTCGACCATATAACAACTATATAAAAACGTACAAAAAACATGTTATTTCAATTTAAAATTTAATGTATTATGCTATTCAAGCCTCTTAGTTAATTAAAAGTCACATAACTACACACAAAACTAATCCATTTGGTTGTATTAGTTATGGAAATAATTCACAGCCTGCTTTAGGCACCAAAATAATTGTTGTAAAATATCGCTTTGCTTTGAATATATTAAATGCTATTAAAGTAAAGCGATGAACAATATTTCCCATCAAAATCTTATTACTACACTAGTTTTCTCTCACTGCATTTGATAGCTTCACAGTTTAAAGTGGACAGGCCTTCGGCAGGGACTGGGACTGGGACTCACCTCGTAGCGTGTGTCGATTTCTGGCAACTTCTCCAGGAACTCCTCGACCATCTTTCGCTGCACGTGCGCTGAGCCGAGCACTCACACACACTCGCACACACTCACACACACACACAACCTCAGGCAGCCACACGCACACGCTGAGCCAGGCACACAAGCACAGAAACACAGAAACACAGATACAAATGGTAATAAGAATCCAAATCAGTTGACACGCACCAAGCGAGAGCTTCACCTCATCAATTATGAACAGTTCCGAGTTGCCGCTGGCAGGCTTGATTATTTCGTTATACTTTATAGATAGGTTCAGTTGGTTTTACGGAAGAATATAGTTAAAGCTGAAACACCTGTTGTGGTTTTTGTAGTTGCTGGATGTCACGCACTGAGAAATTCGTAGGTTGCAGTCCCTTAACGGTTGTATCTGTGTTTCTACGTGTTTACTTCTAATTTTGTTGTGTATGTTCTTTGCACTTTCCGTTGTGGATGTCCTTCCGTGATTGTCCTGGGAGGGGATGTTGTTACTGTTACTGGGGAGTACTTCCTGGTCACTGGGCACTTGATTTGGGCGGTATTTTTTGTTTTTAGCCCACACACAGCAGGCGAGGATGCGGATGCGGATGCGGAGATGCGAGAATGCGAAGATGCAGGCGCGAAACAAGGAAGCTGAAGCTGAACCAAAACATGTGCCAAAACTCCCTCTCTGCTTAGCCAACTCCTTGGGCTCCTCTGTGTGTGCGAGAGACCAACAACCAACAAACGCTGCCCGTTCACTGTCGTTCAGCACTAACAACAAACTGCAGAAAAACAAAACATTTATAGCCAGGCCAGAGCCAGCAGCAGCCGAGTCCGCGCCACTCGTCCACTCGTGTCTCTGCGGCCCGAGCGGGATGATGTTCTAAAAACTGGCCAATCGACAGCTGCCGAGCATCGTCACTTCATCAAGTCGCTACCGATGCGATGCTGGCCGATGATGCTGGCTTCCAGGAAAAGAGTGCGGACCATGCTGCTTCGGGCGCCGGCGCAGGGTTGACGCAAAGAGGGGCACGGGCACACAAGTGGCAGAGCCAACCGAGAGCAACTCCTTCGCTCCTTCGCTCCTTCGCTCCTTCGCTCCTTAGCTCCTTCGCTCCTGTATGTATTCCGCGTTCTGGGGATTCCCCCTCTCGACTTGACACACATCGGAGCCAAAGAGCCGCAGAGCTTGCGATCCAAAAACAGCAGCCTACAGTGGATCGCATTGGAGTGGCAAGAGCGACTGCGGAGTGGCAAGAGCGGAGTTGCATGTTGCATGTTGCCTTTGTTTTGCCAGCACTTGTAAATAATTTGCAGCTAACGAAGGCGGCGCCACTCAAAGAGTCCCATCTGAAGGACCCTCCTCTTGCTCTATCTGCTCCATCTAACGCTGCTCCTGCCACATCCCCAGGATCGCGCTCCTGATTGGGACTGAGCTCCAAGTCGGCTACCAGTTATCATTAATCTGGAGCACTCTCACACGATGGCACACACCGCAATTGATTGCTGTCAGCGGGTGTCTATGCCGTGGCGGGTGTTTGACCAGCAATTACCACCTCGAAAAGCCAAACCGGACAAGGAAAGTATAAGCGGTGCCCAGGGGAGGTGCACTTCGACGACAGCTAAGTCCGCCCGGGTCTTGTTGGACAACAAATTATATGGAAAATGTGATTGTTCCGATCGATTTCGAATTAATTATAGCACATAACCAGAGAACTCTAAGTGAATATCATTTTGAATTACTATTATCCATTGACCATATATTAATTTAGTCTATTTCGTACATAAGTGCAAAGATTAAAGTTAAACTTGAATTGCGTATTGTATATCTTCATTTTTATTTTCAAAATATTTCAATGATAAAATATTGATATTTCTCGATAAAAAAGATATTGAAAATCGCATATCTTAAATGATTAAATTTTAAAAAATATTAAGGGTTCAATAGTCTTACTTTCTAAAAGGTAAATAGAAACCAAAACTATTAGACAAGTAAGCTTAAACTTAGAAATTAAGGTATTTAAATTCTGGCCAGATCAACTTAATTATTTAATTATAAATATGTAAGATTTTATCAATTTTTAAAGTGGATAAAAATCTTGATAGCTTAAACCAAGTAAAATCCATTCACAAGATTAAATATGTATTACTTATACTTAAGAAACTGATTAGCTATGCTGATCCTCCATATTAAATAGCTTTTCAAACACAAAGGAGCACTCATAGAGTTCCTAAACCCTGAACAATTACCTATTATCCCAATCCCCAGTGTGCACCTGCCTGTTAAGCCAATTGCCAATAAATAATTCCCAACAAAGTTCCCCTGTTGACACAGTAGTTACGGGGCGAGCACTTACCGAACCCATTGCTGCCATGAGTGTGTTCTAGCCGTCGCAGTATTCAAGTCTTAAGGCGCCAAAGGTGTTGCTGTGACCGCATCCGCTGGCCAACTGAGAAATACTGAGCTGGCCAGGAAGGCGGCTAATCAGCGCGGCGAAATGGCAACAATTGGCTTGCCACACACACGTCATCGCGGGGGGTCGGGCCCTTCCGTGGGAATAAAAACAATTACTTGACAGCAGGATAGCCCCGGGTGGGTGGGTGTATGCCCGTTCGCAATTACTCCGGCGTGACCCCTGACCCGCGAGTAAGTGGTCCCCGTAAGTGAACTCAACGCAATTCGGCTTCGTCGTCAAACGTGTCGCTCTCAATTTAAATTCGACGGTGGCCATTTTTAAGTCCTTGAACGCACCTGCTGCTATGGGTTATCGCTTCCAGGAGTCCATTAAATTATTTACATGGCAAACAGGTGAATTAGGCATGTACGTACGTGCTCGAAAGCTTTAAATTATTCACAAAAGTTTGTTTTCAATGACATTTAAAAAAACCGCCATGGCTTGAACACCCAGGCATACATAAAGACTGCTTGCTACGAAACTCGATTTGGTACTGGGGTGGTCTCTTTCTCTCTTGTGTAAAATGAGAACAGAGTGGAACTTGAAAAGTAAATGCAATGTGGAACTTGCTTACTGAGAGCAGTGTGGAATTCGTTAAATAAATTACAATTATTTAAGAGTCAAAACAAAATCGCGTCAAATATTAGAAATCATGTAAACAGATAAGATTACACTTTATTGAAAAGTATACTTATACATATTGCTTTCAAGTGTGAACAGAGTCGAACCGACTCTAAGAGAACAGTGTCGAGCTGCCTGTTTGAGAACTCTGTGGAACTGTCTGTATGAGAACAGCTTGGAACTTGTTGTATGAGATCAGTGTGGAACTGGCTGCATGAGAACAGTGTGAAAATCTCTGAACAAATATGAAAAATTTAACTTAAACGCATAAAATTGCAATTATTTTTTTTAGCACAAATAACCGCAGCAGTTTACAGTTTAAGAATGAAGCAAACTAATAGAAACTCAATCAAGCTCAACATATTCGTTACCTTATTAAAAGAGTTCCTTAAGATCCCTGAAATCCCAATTAATTATAACCATACTCCGATTTCGTTTGCAATTTGTATTTGGAAATAATTTTCATATAATTTCTGACAAACTTGAACATTTAATTAGTTTCATTAGACATTTATAAATTTCATTTGTTACCATTTTCGTTCTTGTTCATTGTTTTTAGCGTATTCTCGGACTCGTTCCCTACTTTTCGTTTGATATTTCATGTTAACGTTCCTGGCTTTACTGTTCCCACTTATGTTATCTTTAATTTAATTAAATGTATGTGTATAAATGTCTTGGCCGCCAATGCAGATCTTTTTTTACTCTTCCATTCGTTGGCGATGCTGGAATACTAGAATCAAAAGGATACAGAGATACAGAGATGAATAGCTACTATAATACACATACTTTGCGCAGTATATACGATACAAAAAAGAGGTAAATATCAAATAAGCGCGGCTCACTCCGCTCACTTCCTTCCCATTGCCGCGTATTTGATCCTACGTACATTTTAATAAATACTCGCTCCGATTCTGGGCTACACATTTTGTCAGCGCGCGCTCTATTTAGCCTAGCTGCCTCTACATCGATTCTTTAATTAAATACAATGGTAGTTGCCTTAAGTGTTAAGAGTTGTGCTTAAGGTTAACCCATGTTGCGGTTGCTCTCCTCGATTCTTTCATTATTATTGCTGCTGTTCGAGTTTGGTGTTGCTGTTGGTTGGTTGTTGGTTGTTGGTTGTTGGTGTTCTCTGGTTCTCTGTTGGTTTCATTGGTGAGCGATTCGCACTGGATGTACATACATGACTATCAGAATAATCCTTACGATTAGTTATGGTTCCATATGATACGAGTGATTGTAGGCAGGTGGTTGGTGGTTCACTTGACTTGCAATGTTCCGTTCTGTTCGTCCCTACAAAAAATGCTACCTATCAGTATTTAGTATCCGGTAATCATTTCAACATTATGGATAGCTACAACATAAAACCTAGGCTTATAAACTAAATCAACTAAACGTAGTCCATTGAGTTGCCAGTCAAACTAGCTGTGGCCGGAGCTTGTCTGCGCCTCGGAAATATTCGCACTGATCACCGGTGCGATGGCTTTGGAAGTGGAAGAGGATGCGGATGCGGATGCGGATGCGATTGGGGAGGCGGGTGCTGTCAGGAATTTGTGTTTTGAACTGCGCTCCCGTTCCAGAGCCATCTGCCAAATGGCGTAGCTCTCCTCGGGCCTGATGGCGTGGTTCGTGAACAGGAATGGCGGGTCATCCAGGTCAGACGCTCCCTCAAGCAGTTCCCGGACAGCCTTCGTCTCCAGATAGTGCTTTAGCGGGGTGAGTTTGGTGTTTGTCTTCTCGGCCAGGATGCCCGTAACAAGCACATCGTCCACCCAGAAGTAGTTGGCCTCCTGGGCCGCTTCGTAAAGCCGGCGGACGACATCCGAGGCGTACACGATGGCCATGCCGGGACAGTAGTGCGGGTAGAAGCGGTAGGGGTACTCCTTGTAGGTCACCCGCCACTTGGACTGTAGGGGAATGAATTCGAAATACAAAGGCATTAATTAAAATGTATTTTTCAAGGGGTTTCGCTTGCACAGGGGTTCGCTATCGATTGGAAAATGTATTTCTTTGCGGTGACCTAATTCTGTTGGTTAGCTTAAATGATTATATTCGACTAAATAACTTTCGAAGAAATAATGATGAGCAATTATGTGAAAGCGCAACCCCAGAGGTCTCATTTTGAAATAGGACTCACCCGATAGCTTCGCTTGACCATTGACCTTTTGACCACTCGGCAGAGCAGCAAGTCTGGCTGCGCCAGGAGCCCGTGCTCCGGCAGCGTGGGATCCGCCAAGTACTCGACCAGCTGCGGCGTGTTCATGAACACGTCGTCGTCCACCTTCACCAGCAGCTGGGCGTGAGCACAGTTCTCGTTGAACCACTTGAGGGCCATCACGTGCTTGTAGGTCATGTTGCGGTAGGCGTCCACGAAGTTGCCCTGGATCATATCCCCGTGATGCTGGGCCTCCCATTCAATATAATCCTGCCAGCCCCTGCCAAGCCTACTGTTCACGCCTCCGATCAGGAAGATCACACGGAGCGGCGTTCGATTTATGTACTTGCGACTCGCCCACGTGCTTCGGATGAGGTTCCGCTTCTCTATATTGGTAATGGCCGTGTGGATCAGGACCAGCGCTTGAATATCCTTATCACAGGCGGGCTGGCCGATCCGATACTCAAAGTTGGGCATGTCCATCAGGTGGGTGCTCCGGCCCAGGGGTTCGGGCGTTTGTGATGCCGCCGGCGCGGCCGTGACCGGGCGGTCGAATGTATTGCTAACTAGGCTATCGTTAAGACTAATTATGAGACTAGGCTGGTATGGTATTTGGTTTGGTTTGCTCCGGCTACCCCGGCTCCGTACGAATCCTCCCGCTGCTCCGGCTCCCGCTCCAGCACCCTCTGCTGCTGCTGCTGCTACTTCTCCTCCTCCGTTGGCACTCTTGAGCGGTTGAACGGTGCTGCTGATCCCGGCGAAGTCGACCATCACCTCCGTCCCCATCAGCGTCACCTGCTGCACGCTGACCAGCCAGATGACCACGAAGACGTTCAGGCAGATGATCAGCAGGCACAGCGATCGCTTGTCCATCCTAGCGACTTCTAATTGGATCTAACTCTATTTCCGGGCACCTCAGACGGAAGCGTTTTCTGCGTGCCTTGGCCATTTAACTCCGGATCCAAGTGGCTGCAACGGCAAAGAGGTAGAAACAACGGTAATAAGTGTTAGCCACGCTATACATTAAATTAGCTTATCACTATCACAGCGATAATGGCTGGGGCATTAGGGTAATCAATTGGCTCGACATGCGGACCATTTCGTAATTGGCCAGCCGGTTTCAACGGGTTAAGCAAAGAGTAGCTCCTCCCTTGTGTTGCTCTGGGCCAAGTTCACTGAGCTGACGTCATGCCATTGCATTGGTCCAAACGCACCTGTCATAACTCATTCAGTGTGCACCTGATGGATTCCTAGTTCTTCCGAAAGAAACTAAATTGATAGTGAAACTAAAACAGCACTAAGATAAGTTGACTTTACTGATTTATTGGTCGAGGAACTGATTTATTGGGCAGCAATAGCTATAGCAATTATATAGCCACTTGATGATAAAGTAATTCCTAGAACTTGACTACATTTACTGACACTAGAATCAATGAAAGCTTTGCTTTGCCTTATCGAAATAGAGCCATTAATAGTTGTGGTAGGTTTTGTAATTCGCGTGGCGACTACAATTTGTTTAATGTCTAACTATTTAACTATAAGACACGCGTCAATAAAAATAAGATAGCAACAAATTGGCAGAAAATGGAAAATGGTTTCTTATCTAACGAGTCCAAATGAGGCCCTTATCAAGACAGGGTCAGTCAATTAAGTGATTTCCGGAAATAATTATTCAAGATAAGAATAAAGCTAGTTTTACGTAATTAAGACCACAATTGTGGAATATAAACCATACTTTTCTTGTTCATATCGCCAAAGTCTGCCAATTTCGACAGCTTTTATGGAGCTTTGTTAATTTATATTGGTAATGAAAGGTGGCGATTATTGGCCAAAACTTTCCAGAGTGCAAATATTTTTCGATATGCCTTTAAGATTAAATTGAATAATAAAATACTCCCGACGCAAACCTCCTGACTCAAAGTCATTCAACCTCTCATTGTTATATTTATGGTTTTCATATGAGAATCGGTGTGCATTTTGTATTTAATATTTTTAAAAGGCAACCGGATGAGGCACTCGGGCACATGTCCGCAGATAATGCGAAAAAAAGTTAAAAATGGGAGGAAGAGCCTGACAGTCACGTAGTGGCTTTAAGCAAATACCTACCTACAACAAATAAATAAAATAAATACACAAATGCGCACCTGCACCTATGTAAATGCTAGTTTTAATTAGTTTAGTAATCAGAAATTAGTTTTAATGTAACACTCAAGCTCTGGTTTGTAGTTAGTGGGCCAGAATATAACCAAATATATGTGAAATGTCACGAGCTTTTAATTGCCAAAAAAATGCACCAAAGAAGCCACGGTGGCTCCATTTGGTAATATCTGACAAGAGGCTCGATTAGATAAGCCACGGGAGTTTGATACGTTCCGTCTGGGCCTCCTCGGCCTGGCCCTATACATATTACTAGCATTTAAATATTTCACGAATGACGTAGAGAGCGCCAGAAGTAACTTCGAGGCCGAAACGAGGCGGCTAGCATGGAACGCTATAAAATTTTTATTTTTATGTAAATTCCGCGCCAGAGTCAATCGTTTTCTTTGGGCATGGTTAATGTAAAGGACTATATCGGCCTGCTTGTTAATGGTTCATGGTAGCACGCAAAGCTCGTCCTTTTCCACCCGATTCCTCACAGTTTAGGCCAGATATGGTGGTAGTGGCTTGGAGTTTGAGTACAATTTTTCAGGGGTGAAAAGCAGCGAATTTGCCGGATGCGACAGCCTCAAGATATGGAAAAACTAATTACAGGCAAAGCTCTGACCTTACCTAGCTGAGGGACTAGCTGCAGACTTGGCCAAAAACGAACTGTCGACAACTTCTGGTTTAGGCCAGACCAAGGCCAAAGTGCAGCGAAAAATGAAGTTTGCCTGCAGGGCCGACTTCGAGGGTTGATTCAGCAGTAATTGACTGCCGACGGTCACGACATTTGATGGCAGCGAGTAAAGTATGCCCTACTATACTTTATTTTAAATATTTATACAAGAAATTCATTTTCATGTTAAATCATTTTAGGAAACTGCTTTTTCATGTTACAGATTTGATATCTAATTGCATGCGAGTGTAACTACTAACATATAGTCTAGTTTCTTAATTGGTACTGCGGGGATTTCCCTCAAATTAAACGATGATATTCAACAACAATAGTTTCTAAAACCTGTGTAATGAATATTGATTGTAAATCTGATGAATGCATTTTTAGCAGGCCACGTTGACCTTTACATTCGTAATTAATTATTGTTATAATTATCTGTAAGGCACCCTTCATCGTCAAACCTATAAATAAACTGACCTGCATTCCGTGACACTTCTGAGTATGATAAGAATTCAATTACTCGGTGGCTACATCAATTACTTTATTGACCTTTCCCCTGGAACTTGGTGCTTCATATCGCTTGTGAGATGAGTATTGGATAAAGGGGTACGAGGTCTGGTAAAATTATTGAAGTGCCTAGCATTGAAGTAAATCATATACTGTGTGAACGGAGATCAAATTAAACGTTCCTATGTTGTTTATGCTTCTAGACAAAATTGTTAAGCGTTGTAGGTTTATATAAATAACATACAATAATAGTAATAATGCAATAACTAAAGCATCGTTTCATAATTGATTTTCCTTTCCATATATCTTTGTGTGATTTAAATATTACCGGCTTGACCTCGATATATTTGAGTAATACCTTCCGATCGACTGGCAAATATTTGCCGACGATATGAAGTTACAGTGAATAAACACTCCCAGGGAGTTTATGACGGGGTGTGCAAACAGTTCGCAGATGCCTCACCTTTGCGGCCATTACTCTGTGTTCACACCTCTGGTGAACTCTACGAAAATAAGCCTAGACTCCGTCTATTATATAGCACTATAGCAAGGGGATAGGGTGTTGGGATGGGTGTTGGGATGGGTGCCAACGATGGCATTTTGCAGTCGATAAAATGCCAACAGCAATGCCGAACAACTTTTTCAAGTCGAAGGTTAAATTTTATCGTGGTCTGAATGGGCAACAACACCACCTATATCTACAGTTCTGGGCAGGCTATTCTTCTATTGTTTATCGGGTATCTGGGCTTTGATTAGTTGCAGGCACCGCACACTGCAGCCGCCAGAGGAATTGTTTTCATTTCATTCAGAATGGCAGCCGGTTGGCACGGCGAAAACTTGGCTGCTGCCCAAAAACACTTTGAATGCCTGTCATGTTGTCTCTCACTTGGCTAGTACAAGGCAACGAGAAAGCCAACTTTCACGTGCACTACTGATATCCGAGGGCCTTGTGGTAATTGCCATCAATTCGGGCAGGAATCGGAGTGCTATATGCACAGTTGCGGTGGAAATAGTGGCAAGTATGTAAATTCAGGATGCACTATTACATTTCGATGTGTGTATACGATAATGGTCGAAGACCTATGTCCGTAGTGAACTTTAAAACGGTTTTAAGTAGCTTTGTTGTAGTTGTTGTGGTTCACAGTTTAACCTTCATTTATAGTCAAGAAATTGCTCAGGAACTATTTATATTTTAATAAAGTTAAGTTCCTAGAATAATTATTGAATTCCCAACTGCAAGGCAAGCATATAAATACTATTGTAGGCCCTCAAACAGCTCGAACTTAGTCCCAAGGCAACACTTAAATACGGCTCGTAATTAGCAACAAAGCTAAACGTAAAAACAAACAAGCTATGAACATGAGTGTGGAAAATTGCAATTCCGATTTCCAGTTAATGAGGTAGTTGGAAATACACATACGTAGCAGCATCTATCATCCAAGAGTTGTTTAATCGAAAGTGTGGCTATGGTGTTATAGTCAGGTTTTACTGACCAACTTGAAAGGGTTACTTAAGCGCACAAAACACAGGTTTAGTTGCCGGTAACTGGGAAACCAGTTTGTGACGTAAGTGCATCTAAAAATCCCACATTTAATTTCGCTAGAGTTTGTTTCTGTCTAACCAAACAGCATCTCTATAGGAAATTATTATTGGTGAATCTCGTCCCCGAAGAATTTAAAAATCTTTTAAATTCTAAAATGGATTTCCTCCTTTAAGTCTTATGAAAATGTGAAATCATATTTGGTAGTTGTAGTTTCAGCATTGAGATTACCCTTAACTTACTTAACTTGTAAAGAAATATGTATAATATGTATAATTTCTATGAGTAACTGAGTCCATAATACCCTAAACTCCTAAATTAGAAATAATACGTATAATAGAAAATATTTCCATAATTTCCAAGACAGACATTATTTCAATTCATTCAATTCATTTCAATCAATGGATTGTTAAGCTTGTTAAGAAAAATAAATATCCAAAGAATTGAAAGGAACAAAGAACATTAATGAATATTTAATTGTATTTATTAGGAGCTTAGACCTTCAGAAAAGTAATAAATATTTAAAGAATTGAAAGAATATTAAGAAAATTAAAGTTATTAGGAGCTTAGTGGGCACTTTAATTGGTGTTGTGAGTAATAGCC
Source organism: Drosophila pectinifera (assembly GCA_008042775.1). Lineage (NCBI taxonomy): Eukaryota > Metazoa > Arthropoda > Insecta > Diptera > Drosophilidae > Drosophila > Drosophila pectinifera. Next base: position 56,272 of record VNKC01003707.1, read on the forward strand.
ACTAAGAACACTTAACAGAACGTTTTAAAAACAATAAAGAATATTATCTCCTGGTTTGGGAAGAGACTAACTAGTTTGTAATTCTTCACTAAACAACCTGAAGTTTAATTAAAAAGGTTTATCTAATCGTCTTGCTTGTAAGATAAATCCTATCATAGTTTTCAACGACTTTAAACTGAAGTCTTGAAAACGTTTACGTGTGTACTTTTCGCAGTCATTCTATGAGTAATATAATTGTAATTTTATACAAATTCATAGATGCCGCAACCGCAGGTCGTTTCCATATGGGAAAGCGATTGCTAATTGCTTACAATTTTCTCAGTTTGATAATACGACAATAGACCAGCATTGTTTATGCCCCGGAGCTGAACAGATTTCTGGGCAACTGAAGCATGGAAATGTCCGCAGCTGGAGACCGTATATATGTCATTGTAATCCGACGGCATCTCAAGAGCCCGGAGAGCGTTGCATTCGCCACTTGGCATCCTGTCGCCGCCGTCAGAAGGGAGTCAAGTCAAGAGCTCAAGCATTCAGCATTCAGCATGAGGCCCCCTCCCCTGCCGTCGGCGTAGACAAATGTCCCTCACATGTTGATAGCTGGCAAATGTAGCCATCCGTGTGTGTTTACGTACATATGTAAGTACGCGGGGCGGCACAGTGCAATGCTCACACATGCCACAAGCAGGCACACTGCAAACAAATTCAGGCGAAGCATTTACAGGCATTTATTTCTCTGAAAAATAATATTTCGGAAAATTAGACATCTATACTGTATAACAAGGGGTTTATGTAATACCAATATCTTGTATCCATGTTTTATAAGTTTAAAAACCTTTCGTAAGCTAACTATTTCCGCAGTGCAATCAGAGTGAGAGCCTCGGAAAAACTTGCCCTGTCCCAGATGTCGAAAAATGTGAGTCAGCGGAGCTGGCAGCGGCTTGAAGGAGTTCCGCAGACTAGCAAAAACAGAACATATATAGTGGGAGGAATAGGGTAAACCCAGACGAGTTTTATGCTGCCAACATGCCGCAATTACAACATGCTGGGCCAACAGGCAGAGGGAGTTTCTTGCGGTGCGGTTCTGTGGGTGAAACAGCAAACTTTTCCCATTTTCATTTCCACTTCCACGGCGACTGCACGCACCCTCACGTGGCCAACAAATTGCGGGGCTCTGCTAAATAACGATGCCAGATAGATATTTAAGCGAATGTGGGTGCAACTGCAATCCAAGTTGCAATTCAAGTTGCAAGCATTTCGGGCATTCCAGGCACCGGATGCAGATGCGGATGCAGATGCGGATGCGGATACGGATGCAATCTGCCCGAGCCTCCGACGAGGTTTATGCGCCTCCTTCTCAGGATTTACGAGCACTACACTTCGTCCCGCCTTGCCCGATTCCTGCGGCTTCTGGCTGGGCGTTGGCCAGTCACTCAGAGAAATGTATCTGAGAAATAATAATAATAATAATAATAATAATAATAATAATAATAATAATAAAATTATAATAATAATAATACAGATTCCAACATACATAATTGTTATTCCCAAGGCAACTTTTAGGTGTTCTTAATTCCAAAGGACACTGACTAACTCTGACGACTTTCTTATTTTTTCCCTTTAAGCTTGTGCGCTGGCCAAGAGTCACAGAAGTTAATCGAAACAAGATGCTGATAAGTGGTGTTGAGTAATATAAACAATTTTCCAGGAACGGCAAGTACAGCACACAGATTCATAATATTTTCGTTGAATATTTAACAATCATACTGTACCATGTTTAACGCATCAAATACTTTTATGACTTTATAGGGGTTTCTTAAAAAGTTCTTACTATAAATAAGTATACTGAAAGACAGAAATCACTTGATTTTTATACCCTTTTCAACATTTTTAATCTCTTGAAGGCTTTGCATATTTTTAAGGAATGACGATGACTGAAATTATCTGCAATGACATAAATGTTTCCAGTTTCCTTATGACTTCATTATCACATGGCCTTGCTCCCATTTCCATTTCCGACATATATGTTTAAGATATCACAACAGAAGGAAAAAATATAATTCTATTTAAATTTCCTTTCTTATTATAAGTTCATTTCTATGCAATTATATTCCAAATTATGAGCAAAATAATTAAATGTTAGTAAAGGCAATAGAAGGCAAACATTTTGTGAAAGTCAGATGCTGGGTCCTGGTGTTTCGCCCAGTGTAGTGCAGCCGCCACAAAGCCATAATTAACTCTTGCTCGGAAAGCCTGTGGCTGTGGACATCGGATACACAACTATGTGTGCCTTCGCAAGGAAGTGTGCCGAACAGAGAGCCCAGAGTCATGAAAAGTATTATACTCAGACTTATATATAGAGGGTGGGGATGATGGGTGGTCAGATGACGGACCGGAGACAAATATTCGCTTGATTGAAGGTCAAACTGACTGAGTGACAAACCAGCGGACGCCGCCCATTGCCAATTAAAAAACGAAGCGGGTACAGCGATACCGTGAAAGAGGGAAATAAATATGCGAAACAGAGGAGCGAGGAGGACACACCCAGGAAGAGAACGGAGCGGGTCCTGGCCACATAAAGTGTTATGGCCTGCCTTCGGGGTTGGTCATTCTCTCGCACGCTTAATAATTTATGAATACATTTTCCTTAGCTGCGTTGCGTATGAAAATTTAATTACTCGCCTTTTGTTTACATTTTCACAGTCCACCACACTCACCAAAGACCGGCGTCGAACCCTGAAGTAAAAAACGGAGAAACGAGTTCTCAGCACGCACTACCATTTTTATCAGGGGCAAGGAACTTGGCTTAGCTCCAGCAAGAAAACAAAACATTTGTATTTTAATAAAGGAATATCATTTATATACACAAGCATACTTTTATACAAATTTGAATAAAGAACGAAACTTAAATTAATGAAAAAAAAAAAACAAATTGAGCGGACGAGATTGCTTAAAAACAAGGAGACCGTGACTCACAATTCTTCGGGTTCACAGAGTTCAATTGGAAATAAAGTGTCCCAGCGATTTTTCACATTTCTTGTTTTATTTTCTTCAGTATATACATATATATATAGTATATGTATGCAAATTTTGTTGATCAAAAATTCGCCGGAATCTTTTGCGAATTTGATATCTGTATATCTCTTTGCTGGTATTCTTTTCTACGTCTTTAGAAACTCTGAGAACTGCATTGCCTTGAAAGTAAACAAAGTTTTTCTATAGAAATATATATATAAGACATTGATTGCAATGCAGAAATATACGACCCAATTTAGAACAGCAGAAGAATCAAATTTAACCGGAAACCTGCAACATCGCAAAATTTCGACACACATGCCTGGTTTTTATAATTTACACATGCAATAAATAAATTCCAAACTTTGCAAAACATCAACACAGACAACAACTATAGAGCGCACCTCTGTATCGTTTAATTGAGAAACAACACATTTTGTTTGAACAACACATTTTGTAGAACACCTAAGTTGGAATTCCAAGTACACATGTATGCAAAATCGAAATCCATAAAACTGTGCAGAACATTTATAATTTCAATAAACACCCACTTCTCTCTTGATTGGCTAATAATACACGTAAAGCTTTAAGCTATCAATTATGTGATAAGTAAGTGATAAGTAATCTTTTGAAATACAATCTGCAACCTGATAGTGTCATATGACAAATAATCTATTTAACAATTCTGAAAAATTGATTAATTTTTCGTTATCTGAAATGCAAAATTTAAAGTGAAATGACTTCATTCTTTGTTTTATTATAAAAAAGCTATAAAAAAAATCAGGACCACAGGAAATTGGCATTAGGTTGCGTTTAAAAATTGAGATTATTTTAAAATTAGAAATTGGCGCCCTGAGCGATTTGTAAGCGAAACTGACAACACATATACATATGTATATAACCAACATTCACAGATTGGGTATATGAAATGAAAACTAGTCACATGACAACTTAAAATGTAGTTTTTTGCACATTTTATTTATATTTCAAACCGAGTTCGGCAACTTAGAGACTGAATTCAAGTGAATAAATATAAAATAAATTGCACTGGAATCGGAAATTCGAGCGGGAGTAAAGGAGAAAGCATAAAACTTAAGCCGCTGACGGTAACGTGACGTCGGCGGTGAGACTCCCGGGGTCGATGCCCGGACCAATAAAAGTAACACCGCGCAACGGCCCATAAGGCCCAAAAAGAGGCGAATAGAAGCAAGAACTGTAGATAAGCAAACAAAGAAACAAAGAAAACAGAAGCAACGAAAGGTAACACAGAAAAGAATTCGCATTACTATAACCACATTTTTAAATGCAGAGTGAGGAATATATTAAAGGTTTCCATTTAATTGCAAATATTTATTTTGCTTTTTAAACTATACAAATTTAACATTTGTATTTGTCTTAATGCCTTAGTAAATTTTTTCAGTGCACTGATAAATATGTAAATATCATCAGACAGAGAAATTCATATAGAGAGTGCCAACCAGCGAGCTTCGCGCGAACGCTGCTCCCAACAATTAAAAAGTAGAGCTTTACATTTCGCGAGGCATGTGATTGGACGTTAAAAAATTAAAAAACTGTGACGTCTACACTGATTGTGGCTTTTAATTTAAAGTCATAATAAATATATCAAGGACTAGCGAAAATATCAAATGAAATATTCGGGGCTATGATATGGTTAACATATTTTTTATTTTAAATCTATTTATTGATTGTTATCTGATATATATGTATTAAATGCTGTAATTGTAAGAAGTGTGTTGGCACATTATAAATAATATTTATTATTTCTAAAAAATTAATTAAATGATCGAATATCCATTTCAAAGAGACTATAGAATTTGTTCTTTAAACTCAATCTCAATAATTACATCCAACTTATGATGGAAATTGAATTGCTGTAACGCTTTTAACTTTGCCAGCTAACGGAAGTTCCACTGTAAGAGTGAATATGCAAACACTCTATATCTTTTGGCAGACACTCTCGCGTGCTAGAGGGAGATGCAGCGTGGCGGAGGCGCGGGCGGCACAGTGGAGCCGGCCAAGGCCAAGGCGCTGGATAAAAGGGCCGCAGGAGCCGCAAAGGGAAGCAGCCGAAGTGGCGAACAGGCGAAATGACATGCGTCATGTGCCTGAACTTGTTCAAGGTCGCCACAAAGCATGCAAAAAATAGCAACAAAAAACGCAGAAAAAGAAGAGCAAACAACGCTACCTACAGTAAATACAGAAAATAACAGTAGGCGGCTGGCCAAGATAAAGGCTATGAACATAACGCACAAGAAAAAATTCCACATACAGCACATGGATAACAGGAGAGAGAGAGAGTGAGAGAGAATGAGAGAGAGAGAGAGAGAGAGCGGGGGCGGACACCGTGGCAACAACAATGAGATGCTGATAATAATCAACAAAAAAGGCGTCAAGTGCCAATTGGAAGAGAGAGATAAAACCCAAGCCAAGTCGCTGCTGTCTCAATTAGTTTCCCAAATCTATTGATAAGTATTTGATTTATACCTGGTTGGTGGTTGCTGTGCTGCGTTCTCCTTTGTTGGCACATCAAATTGGTTAATACTTGCAGAGAAATAGAAAATGTTGTTGAAATTTATTAATTTATTGAATATTTGCCTGGTAACATATAAGAGCACACGCACACATCTAAAGGTAAGGTTTTGGAAACGGAGTTGGAGCGAGACAGAGAGAGAGCAACAGCGGCGGGAGTGCTAATTTAACACACACTCGGGCAGATTAAATTTGTTGCTTATTGGCGTCAATTTTTGTTATTGCCAGCGTGAATAAATATATTTAACACAATTTTTTAGGGGAGAGGCTGCCACAAATACACGCACGCACATACACACACATACACGTACACGCTGGCAGGCAAAAAGGAATGCAAAGGATGTTGAAGAAGAAGAAGCAGGCTGAAAGATGCTGGGCCTGGATTTTTCTCTTTGCAGCTCTTTTGTCGGACTTTTTGCACTTTAAATTTGATGAAACATGGTGCTTACTATTTATTATATTAAATTCTATGCTTAAGCTTAACGTTTTTCTTAATTTTTCACCAAAACAAATAAAGACCCGCCGCCACGCACCGAAAAAAACACCGCTCGTTTGGTAATTACATTTCTAAGTAGGGTTTCGTTTATATTTTTGCACTTATTAAATCAAAAGGCACCACTTAGATTTTTCCCGGCTATTTTATAACGATGCCTTTCTAGTGGTATTTTTAAATCATTTATAATTATTAGTTTTACATTTTTAAACGGCCAACACAAGCGTCGAATGGCTCGCTTGCACATGTATTTATAGGTTTCTTCAAATCCGAACCGAGCCGAAGACTGCCGAACAGTAACAGTTACAGCTCAGGGTTCTAACAGTAACATTTTACATGAGTTAACAGAAAGTGGTGTCAAATTAGGAGGAGAGCGTTAAGATAACAACGAGTTTCTCTCTTCCACAGAGAAGAGAGCACAGTTAACAGTGAGATTCTCTCGCCCACAGAGAAGTAACAGCTGACTGGGTCAACAACTGTTATAAGTTGTTAATAATGAGAGTATAATCTAGAGTATATATGGATCCCTAAAAACAACATTCTTTTCATAGCACCTAGGGTTTTGCGGGATTTTCATTAAATTCAGTCGAAGAAATGGCGGGAAGCGCGGAAAATACCAATTTAGTACCAATTTTCTCGAACAGTCTGGCAGCTCTAATTCTATAGGCCTTTCTGAGCAACTTAAGTCTGACCAGATACGGAGAAGGGCCAAATCCGCGCATTTTCTGAGGCAATTGAATGTAAGTCAAAATAGCGTCGCATAGTTAGCGTCGAATCGAAATGGCGGGCTTCGGATCAGGGAGGGAGTTTTTTATATTTACTTTATTTAATAAATGAGCATCTTAATTGCATAAAATAAAGTTAAGAATAGTTCGAATGAAGACTGGTGAAATTAATTCAAATCGTTTTGAGAAAATCGCCTTACAGTCGGGGCGTAATCAGCCGTTACAGAAGACGCGAGTCATGAGCTGGAACCAGTTGTAACCAGTTGTAAACCAGTAGCTCCACCAGGCATCAGTACCATGTTAATATTCAAAATATTGGCGGGGGCCGGCTAAGCTTTCAGATAACAAATTTAAAGTTTAATATATATATATATATATNNNATATATATATATTATTAAAAAAACCCAATAAGCTCAAGTATTAGCTTGGTGAATATAAACTGGCTGCATGTATTAATAGATAAACTGCAATCTGTCAAATGCAACCACGGTCAAAATAAAACAGTCATTCGTAAACAAACTGGAAACATGAGCGGGTCGGGACCGATCTACATTTTGAGTACTTTACTTCCAGCTGAAGGGGCGGAAATAAACACCCCAACTGTCCGGGAGGTTCAGCAAATGTTTGCCGAGCTATTGAACAACGGCGAAGATATAACCTGGGATCTGTGAGTGGAAAATTTGTCATTTATACATATCTTTTACTCATTTTTTTTTTAAATTCAGACTGACTGAGAATCAGTCGGAGATTTTAAAAAGAAAGATCTACGAACTTTACGACACCCGTAGTCACCGCTTGAAGAAATTTATGGACCTACGACCAATTTTCAACTGTATTTGGGAACAACGTATGTTAAAAGCTCTTTATTTAAGGTATTTCTATTGATTGTTTAACTATGCTTCTATAGGTAAATTTACAAATGGCCAGTCCCTTACTTCCCTATTTTTTGTCATGATTGTGGATGATGTCACCGATTCGAAATTGGCGGAGCAAAGTAGATCTTGGTCTCTATACCCCGTTTTCCGGTGTCGTCGCTGTGTGGGTACAGATAAGATAACTAGTACGTTGCATCTCGTATTACATAATATATATATTACAGACGACAACAGTGGTAGGAACCACAGTAGCGTATGGTGTATGTGACACAACATGGGGCTTTTGAGAGTTGGGATATGTTTCTGAGACTTGTACATTATCCTCCGGGCTACATGGTTACTCCATATCGTGGCGTCTACACGTTGGCCAATGGCCAGGTGGAGCTGAAGACATATCCTGTGACGGACAATAGGAGTCTCAGACTCAGAGGTTGGGATCGCTCCATAAATCCGAGAATATTGAACAAATTCCCCCACAAGTGCCTGGTTCACTCTAATCAGGATCTCACATTCCTAAATATGGTTCATAGTAATCCGGCTCTGTGTACATGCGACGGTATATTCTTTCAGCTACTGGTATTTAGTTTATACACCGCTAGTAGCCTCGACCCATAATTAACTATATATTTACCCAATTTAGGAAGAATGTATTAGCCAGAAATCCGTGGACTTGAACGTGAGCGAGCTTTCGCCATCTCTAGTTCTGTTTACACATAGTGTTAACAACTTCCGACTGGCATCGAAAATGGCTAGAGAGAAGAGTTGTCACGGAATCCTAAGCAGTCACCTCAGGTTGCGTTAATCGTTCAGTTTGCCTTTCTAAGTCCTAATGCCTTCTTTTTTCAGGAGCATTTTTGAGAAGATCGCTGTGGATACGAGTCGCATCAAGGAAAGAGGGAATCCAGTACGTAGCGCCACTGAAGTGCCTAGAAAAACCGAGTTGGACGAGACTTTTGAACGCGTTTTGCGGAAGCGTCGATGGGAAGATAGATCACATCAAGAAAACATTAATATACAAGCCGGTATAATTCGAGTTAAAGAGGAATACATCAACCTAGAGGACTATGGCCATGATCTTCGGGAACACATACTGAATCCCGAGAGCTTTGAGGATCTGATTGCCAGCATGTCGCAGTATCTAGAGCCAGATATGTTTAAATTAATCCTGAAGCTGACCCAAAACTTTATGGAAAACACCAGGGAGGAATTGTTGCAGTTGCTGAAGTACCATTTCTCCACGGAAACGGTTCTCTATGAGATCATTTTGTGCATATTGAGACGACATTCCAACTTGGATTTGAAAGAAGTAGAAGAGCACTCCTCGGATATTTTGAGGCGAGTGCGATACTACTTTGCATCCGCCTGTCCCAATTCTCGCCCAGAGTTTCTGAAGAAGTGTCCAAGGTGCGTGGGCTACTACGATATTTTTATAAAATAATTAGGTAAAATAATAAGAGGCAAGCTTTCTTAAGTGAATTTTAAATATATATTTTTGAATGCTTTCCTATTTTGCTATACTGAACTACTAATATATCTCTGTTATAATATATATTCTGTTATAAATATATACTCAATATATAATATATATTATAATGCCTTATATACCTTCGAAATGTACCAAATATATGCCATTTATAATACACATTTCACATGTAATTCTCAACAAAGCTATAATCTATGCAGGGTAATAATATGGGGTTTAATAAGTATAGTACATATATAGCGTGAGGGGAATAGTTCGTATATGAGAGTGGAGCTACGGCTAAGGTTAAGCTTATTAAGTATGGCGGCCACCGATGTACAAGGTATATAGATATATATAGATAGTACGGGTAACATTGACTACGACAAGACTAAGCCTAGTGATTCGGTTATGATGAGTACTTGTACATGAAGCGATCACAATTGTCAGATGGAGGCGTGTGCGTTGGCCCTAAGTTTCTAACTTAAGGCTAGCGTCTGTTAGGCACTCTTCCCTTTGCTGCGCCGATTTAGCAAACTGGATAAGTTGCTGAAGGGCAGCTCAAAGGCCAGGGAGAAGAGGATCGAGGCCAGGTAAACGATGACAGCGAATCCGCAGGTGACGACGCACTGGAATAAGAACAATTTATATAGATATGTTTGCAAATGAGCCATGTCCACAGTCATATTCCTGTGATATATATGAGACTTCATTACTCACCAGCATGAAAGGATCCGCGTCCGTGCTGACGTTCGTCAGGCTGTAGAAGAGAGCGATGACCAGAGGATTGAGCAGGTAAATGGCGTAGGACAGACGACTGACGTGCTGGAAACCCTTGGCCTCCAGCAGACGTGACCACCAGACACCGCGTCCCTGGCAGCTGCCCGCCACCATCCAGCAGACGCTCAGGGAGAAGAACAGGCGCCCCATCACGAACAGGGTGATGGCCATCAGGGGGCCCAGATCCCGCTTCACAGTCGAGTAAATGCAGGCGAGGAACACGACCAGAGCCAGGTGCCAGCACAGGCGCTCCCTGGGCTCGCTCAGCTCCAACTGGAGACGGTTCTCCAGGAGAAGCCAGGCAGTGACAGCTCCCAGGATGTACGGCAGGACCCTTACAAAAGGTGACGTGTAGATCTCCGTTCCGGTGGCAAAGGCTGAGTCGAAGGACAGCTGGAACTTGATGCTCAGACCGATGCTGTAGGACCAGGCGATGGTGGCCACAAAGGCCGAGGCCACCAGGGTCTTGGTCACTTTGGGGTATCTATAAAATGCAAAATATATTAAGGTCACTATGAGCGGTGTGCCCCACTCACCGCACGTAGAGGAACAAAAGAGCATTGGCCAGGATGAAGAACTGCATCTCGCAGGCCAGCGACCAGCTCCAGTTGGCGCACATGTCCCGGTGATCGAAGAGGTTCTGGATGAACAGCAGATTCCGCCACCAGTGGCGGGAGCACATCTCGTCGAAGCGCTCGTTGATGTGGTAAACAGAGACATCCCCGATGTAGGCATACACCAGATCCACGGTGGCCATAACCACCAGATAGAGCGGTCCCAGGCGAAGGTAGCGGTGAAAGAGCAGCTTGCCGAAGAGCTTCAGGTTCTGGCCAAGTCCATTTCGACGCACAGCTTCCAGCTGCTGGGAGTTTCGCAGGAAGTTGTATGTTTGCAGGAAGCCACTGAAAGGGATGGTAATTAATCCATGAATTATTTATTAATGCCTGGAAGTGTAATAATATTTGCTGTACCTGATGGTAAAGAACACATCCACGAGCAGGGGAGCCGAGGAGACGTATTGGAAGAAGGCCTGTTCCGCATACGAAATCAGCACCGTCTTATTGTGGACAGTGAAGTACATGAACCACACCACGTGGAACACCATGATCCAAATGGCGCACACAGATCGCAGGCCATTCATCAGGGGAATCTCGTTGGGACTGTTTTCCCGCACGGCAAAGATTTTGGCCCAGTTTCCGGGGACATCCCAGCAGGGAATGTACTTCTGCAGTTTCTCCAGCTGCAGAAGTGAGTGGAGTCCTCTCCACAGTTCCGATTCAGCGGGAGCCAGGCCAGGATCGGGCTCATCGGAAGAAGGAGTCAGTTTCTTGACAGCCGTCAGTTGCTGAGCACAGAGCATCAGGGCTCCGGTGGCCAGGACACAGGTCACCAGCAGCCGGAAACTGGGCCTCTCGAAGAACACCTCCTTCAGCTGCAGATCCTTCATATAGACCACCTCCGGCCGAATGTCGAAGATTTCGTTCTCGGTGAACATGCCTCCAGACACGTAGTCCTGGGCGAGGCCCTTGATCTCCTCCGAACTGCAGGCACTCGGCAGGCACAGTCCTATGTGGATGATCTGCTCGGACATCAGCTTTATTTCCACCTGCCAAGGGGAGCTGTGGCGCAGGTAGATCACTCGGTAGTCCATGTCGAAGGGCGCCTGCTGGGTGATAATCCCGTAGTGCATTACCCGATCGAAGTTCTTCGAGAGCGTTATTTCCACGGGTCTTTGGACCCCGCGGCAAGCTTCCCGACTTCCCAGCCAATAGTTCTGGCCATACACAAAGCCCGAGGGCTTCGTTCCTGAGGCATCCAGCACTGTGGGAAAATACAGGAGTTCTTAGGAAACTACATATATCACGGTGAGTACTTAGCTTATTAAAATAGTACTTAGCTTATTTAAATCTTTCACCTATCACAAAGTAACTTGTTTACTATGCAAATGCTTAGGTTCTGTCTATTTATTTATCTAACAAACCTTTTGATGAATCATTATTTATTTATAACATATATTTAATCCTATATATATAGATATATATAACTATTTAAAACAAGCTAGACTGATGTTTATTTAACTGGGATATTCGATTTTATAACTGATTCCTAAGAAGTGATCTCACAATATTTGTTTAATATTGCTCATTTGCTGCTTGGAGTTGTTATGTAAATATTATTGAAATAAGCAGATAATTGTGGATAAATAAAAAGTACACGACTGACTGAATAAGTGAGTTATCTTCGTTATTTTGATATTTGTGGAAAGTTACTTTTAAAGTAAGTTTTACCTGTGATTTCCCCAATTATTAATAATTTTAAAGTCCGCAAGAAGCCTGTTCTGTTGCTAAGTGTTTATCTTATTTGTTTTACCGATTTAAAAACTAAAATATTTAAAAAAATATATGCTAATTTATCCACTGAGGACACTGAAATTTGTTTATTTGAAATCCCCCAAGAGATTTTCTGGTGCCTCAGGCACCTTTTATGTTTTAAAGTAAATTCAATCCGCACTTACCCTTCATGGCCCACGGCTGCTTGACGAGTATGCCGCGCTGCACCTGTCTCAGCTGCGCGTGGCACTTCTGGCTCACACTGCTCTCGTTGGCCACTTTAGTTAGCCCGAAGATCACTGAGGTGCGGGTCAAATGGGTTTCATGGGGCGAGCTCACAATCGGCGGAGTGGTCTCTGGTTCCGTAAGTGCCGGTTCCTCCGGCAGCAATTGCGACTCATTGGACTGACTTTGATAGCGCTGCTGCTGCTGCTGCTGCCAGGTTTGCGAGTTGGTCTGATTGGTGGCGCCCTTGGCCAAAACCGAGCCCAGCCAAAGGCCGAGCAGCATCAGCGTTGCGGCCCAGAGATATGGCCGAGATCGAGAGGTGCGCCTGATCTCCATGCCCCTGTCGTACTTAGTCACCTTGGCTTATTTATATTTGGTTTTTAACTCTACTTGTTGGCAGTACGAACGATGGTATTGTGCGCGGTATTTGGACCGCGTTTGTTTGGCTATCTCAAATGACTTGTTTGATTGCCGCTTTGCCGCCGTCCGTCGAAGGTCACCGCACTACGATTCACCTCACCTGGCCACGCCTCGCCTCTCCTCTCCTCGTCTCGTCTCACCTGCGGTATTGATATTGGTTAATGCTTGCCAATTGATTGGGAGAATCTTTCGTTGGCCAATAAGCACGTTTTCAAACGCATTCGATTGATTTCCCACTGACACACATTGCAGTTATTACTTTATTTACTGCCTAACAACCTCTGCTCCCTCACTCTTTACTTTTGCGATTGCATTAGAATATTACGCATACGCCGTGTGGCTGGGCTTTGAATCATCTTCGCGTGGGGTTTCTTTGCGAGTTAAAGTTAAAAATTTTGTGCAATTATTATCATTTAACGTTTTCATTTCATTATGAGTGCTTGCCATTTTAATTAAGACGAAAAAGATGCTTTAGCAATATGCACTTAAAATATATCACAAAAATAGGTCATTACAGGGGCATGTAATTGCATAAATAAATGGTTTCTTTAAACTATTTTCTTCGACACTTCCACATCTTGATGTAATTGTATATACTACTACTATTACTATTTTACTACTATTTTACTACTATTACTATTTTTTTTATAAGGGACCATAAATACTAAATACTCTGAAAACACCTATATAAATGTGGTAAATCAATGCTCTATGTTGTCAAGCTATTTTTTCCTGTGTAAGAAAGTAAACAACCCAAATTGAGCAAACTCACGCTCTATGGTTCCCCCTCTCCCCTGGCTGCTTATCATTAATTTAATCATTAGAATGTAACGCATACGCCATGTAAGCCCATTACCGGATAGACAATCAACGAAAGAAAGGGAAAAAACCAGGCGAAGATAAGACTTATGCAACAATTAACGTATTTAACACAGGCGTTAATAATTTTGCATTTAATTTTGATTTGACGGCGCCAAGCGGGGTAAAAGTTTTTGTTGAAAACGCAGCGAAAAAAAGATAAACAAAAGCCGAAGCGAAACGACACGAGACTCAACCCAATTCCGCTGGGAGTGCGACTCAAACGGCGACTAAGGTTCAATTGATTGCCTGGGTTGCCTGGGTTGCCCGGCGACGGATTCGAGTGCGAGTTCGAGTTTCAGTTTGAGTTTTTTGGGTGTTGGGTCTTTTCGAGTGACGCAGCTCTGCGCAGGTGTAAAGGCAGCGAGAGTCGATTGGAACCGCGCTGACCACACACAATCGGTGGCTTGTTGTTGCTACCTTTCGTTTTCGCTTTGACACACAAACAAACTCACTCATACGTAATAATTCGCGGCTTATTGTTTATTATGACTAAAGGTGCGCGTAATCAAAATTAACAGACAAAAAGACGGCTCCAGAATCATGAGTTGCCTTTGTGGCGTACTCTGGTGTACAGAGAGAAATTTAAGAATTTTCCACTTTATATCTGAGTGGGGGAAATGAACAGTAACTACGCTATTGCTAGGTTGGGTGTAGTGCTAGAAGCTCTAATGGTGTTGGTCATTAAGTAATTGATAATTATTGTTCATAAATAGATTAATTTAGAGGACAAGGTCTCAAAGATTTTATAAAACATCCATGTATTTATTTAGGCTCACTAATCGCACAGATTATGCAAATTATTAAAAGGTTTTAAGCTTTAAAATAAACTAAATTAAAAAATAAAAAAATTTAAGATTTGTACTTGATAATTATTGTTCATAAATAAGTTAATTTATAAGACAAGGTCTCAAAGTTTTTATAAAACATCCATGTATTTATTTATTGTTACACAAGCAGTTCAGAATGCAGGCTCACTAATAGCACAGGTTATGCAAATTATTAAAGAGTTTTTGGCTTTATAGTAAGCAAAATACAAAATAATTTAAAGATATGTAGTTGATAATTATTGTTCATAAATAGGTTAATTTATAGGACAAGGTCTCAAAGTTTTTATAAAACATCCATGAATTTATTTATTGTTACACAAGCAGTTCAGAATTAGTGAGCCTAATCGCAGAGGTTATACAAATTATTAAAGGGTTTTTGGCAATACAAAATAATTTAAATAAATGTAATTGATATTTATTGTTCATAAATAGGTTAATTTATAGGACAAGGTCCCAACATTTTCTAAACGACTAATCACTTAAGAAAACTTTATAAAACAGATCTTTGATCCTCTTTATAGCACATTTATAGGACAAGGTTTTGACATTTTTTAAAAGACTTATCCATAAAAAAGACTTTATAAAAGAGACCTTTGATCCTCTTTATAGTTTTTATATCACGTAACGTTTGTGTAATTACTGGCACTCAAGAACCTTTGATTTACAATCATTTGAAGCCCACTTTTTGTCGCAGTGCATGGTTAGCGCTTTTTGCTCGTTTTCTCGCTTTCCTAAGCGATTTTTTAGTTGGTTTGCATAATTTAGCCGCCGCTTCTTTTGTGGCAAGCGCAGCGCGCGACGCCCCTCGGAATATACATATATATGGACCCGTCTATTGTGGAATTTCGAAATATGTTTGATCTGCATTTACATAACATCAGTGCGGAATTGGTGTGCGAAGAGAGTGCGATGCGGATCCACACTGATGGCCTGCCTACTGGACACTGTTTGGCTGTAAGCTCCTCTTGGATCAGAATCCAATTAACAAGTCTTGTTTGCCAAGAGAACAGAACAGAACAGGCTGGTATTCCCACTCAACATACTGGTACTAAAATGCTCCTTGTTTGACTTAAAACTTATTTTTTCTGGTCGAAACTCTCAGCTGAACGCTTTTATTTTCACTTTTTCCTACATTCCGGCTGTAGTTAAGATTGCTTTTATTGAGACATTACCGAGATGAGATCCGCGTGCCTCCGATTTTTTTCCTCCGATTTTATTTGGCTTTTTTCCCGAACAACAGTCTTTTTCCTCCGAGAGCTAAACTTGGACTTGGACCGACTTTCGTTTTCGTTTCTTTCGCTGGCTGATAAAACGCACTGCACAACAGATTAGCTGACTGACTGACTCGGTTGCCGAGTCTTTCTCTGGCTCTGGCCCTGCAACTTGTTTGTGTTGTTTTTTGCTTCTTTTTTTATTTTTGGCTTTTAAAATTTTGTCTGTTTCTGTTGACGTTAACCGAATTTCGTTTTCATTTTCGCTTAAATTCAGATGATGAGGGCCACGACGCGTGCAACGCTTTGGTAACAACTGTGCGCCGCTGCATTTTGGCTCAAAGTTTTATAAACTTGGTTGCTGGTCAACTGAGCCAACTGCGGCAGCGACTGCGACCGCGCAGCAGCCGAGAGATAAATCAACAATTGGAATTTCTGTCTCAAGATCAACAAAAGGCGAGAGACCCGAAACCCGAGACCCGACGCACTCTCGACTCCCTTACGCGCCCGACTCCGAGTTCCAGTCCGGATTTGTCGCTGGCCGGTGGTCAATAATCGGGTCTTTCTCGACTTCGGCTTTTCGCCTCGGTTATTGCACGCACCTCGGTGTCCCGCTCTCTCTTTCGCACCGGCGACGAATCTCATTCTCGGACGCTTCCAGGCCCTTCAATCAATCAAAAGACTCAATCACGTGGCGTTCATAAAAGTGACCGAAGCAAGCTCAGTTAAACGAGCATAAAATGCATAAGTGGCGTTGATTTATCACGGTTGAGTAGAGCAAGTTAAACCAAAAGTAATGTGTACATTTTATTTTCATCTATGTTGCTATTAAATAAAAATAAAAAGGCCCTAAACTATAGTTTGGATCTTAATGAATAATAATAATTATTACGGTTGAGTAGAGCAAGTTAAACCAAAAATAATGTGTACATTTTATTTTCATCTATGTTAGGATTAAATAAAAATAAAAAGGCCCTAAACTGTAGTTTGGACCTTAATGAATACTATAAGTTACTGAAATATTAAGGCAGTCACACGTTTTATTGTGCTTAAGAAACTCTTTTATAATTTTGAAGAGCTTTTTATTATTAATTTAATCGCCAATTTTCGCATTTAAAAGTACATACATAATATGTCGTTAAAATACAACATTCTCTTTCGACGAGCATCTGCGAGTACATTGATAAAAGCTTTAATTAATTATATAAATACAGGATCTGTAGGTTAACTTGCCGCTTTAAAATGGTATTTTAATTGGCTTATGTTACTTATTTTAAGGACTGAGGTCAGCGGGTTTCTGTGTGTACAAAATAAAGGCTGTAATTTTCTTAGTGATTAAAGAAACCTGACGAGGAAGTTATTACATTTAAAATTTAGCTGGCTTATTATACATTAAGTTAAGTAAAAAAAACACATTAGTTGTAAGACCATTGCATATTGTTTAAATTAAGGGAATTTAATCATATGCATAAAAGTATTTCTTTAGAATTTCAGAGAGGGGTTTACACATGTGTATGTGTAAACATTTATACTTCTGTACTTGTTAATCAGATTGTTGACCAAATAATTGAAAAGGGGAATGCGGAAGAGCAGCACAATTTAAAACAATGTTTACTTTTAAGGCAACGTTGGCAATAATAGAGCTGCAACTCGATAATCACACATCAATATTGTTCCCGATTTAAGGGTAGTGCTTAGTGCCTACCGCAAATGTATGTAAGAGGCTGCAGGAGAAATCTCCGACCCCAGAAATATATATATTCTTGATTAGCGTTATCAGCTGAGTGAATTTATCCATGTCCATGTGTCCGTCCGGTTGTATGAAACAACTGAGATCAGAGAAGCTATAAGAGCATTCTAAGAACATTAAGAACATTCTTACCTTCTGCACACAGATCAAGATTGTTTCAGATTCAAATTTACCACGCCTAATACCCCCAACAAATGAGGAAAGCTATAACTCAACTATAGTCTAAAATGTATTATTTAAGTGTGAGCTAAAATTTTGAGTGAAATCGGTTGATAAGCATGGAAGTTATTGCACATTAAAGTTATTCTATTTCTATCCTGCTTGCACTCGCAATTAGACTCGTCGCAGATGGTAAATGGAGTCTCGGGCCGTGGATTCGAACTGGAGTGATCAAAAAAAATTTGTTCTAAGTTTTTTTATTTCCTTTATTTAGTACCATTCTAGATCTTTTATTTTTAAAGTCGATCGAAGTAATCGAGATCTAGAAAGGAGACATTTTTTTAAGTACAAATTTAAGATCAATAGTAATCTATACTTAAACATTATATAAAATGTAATACATTATAAAAATATGATGTTTTAGGCGCTAATCCCAGATCTAAAAGCAAAAAACTTACTTAAAACCAAAATTTGTTATAATCCTAATTTAAAATGTTGGCGCTTAAAAAGACTCCAAAAAAGTTACGCAAAAATTCCGCCAGATGACGCTGCCCCGCCAAGCTCCCAGCACACCTGGCTCTCTCACCTGAGAAAAGCTCAGAGCTTTCAAGCTCCGCTCTGGCGAGATTGCGATCGCCATTGAGACCGCCGCTCAGTCGAGTCGCGCCGCTTGAGAAAATCAGTTCGAAGACCGCGAGAGGCGCGCATGCGAATTACCGCCCATCCGCCCACCGCCCGCCACCCAACGCGAGAGCGAGAGAGAGGGAGCTAGAGATAGACAGGGATAGAGGGAACTACGCTCTCTGCTAGCCAAACTAACCGAAAAATTCGTGGGTGCTGAAATAAAACCGAAAAACGCACGAAATTCATGAAAATATTTCACCGACAAGCTGTGCTTACTAATTGTGCGTGTGTGTTGGTGTGAGTGCGCGTGTGTGTGTGCGTTAACAAGTGCAGAATGAAAAATCATAAACAAAACAACAAAACGGCCAACAAGTTTTTTTGCGTAGAACCGCGAAATTCCAGGTAAACAACAACAGCAGCAAGAGCAGCAGCAGCAGCTACAGGCAGCCGTGTGTTTTTGTTACCAATATTGTTGTATTGTTGCAACTCGTTTCGGTTGCTGTCAAAGCCACACTCAAAGCGGGTCAAATGCATAAATAAATGAATGAAACGAAATGAAACGAGGCGCGATGAAATGCGAAAAGTTGTCATTATGATTTGGCCTGAAGCGAAATTAATTACAACGCGTATTGTCCCTGCAAAAATAAATATATAAAGCCAGAAAGCCAGAAAGCAAGAAAGAAAGAAAGAAAGAAGTACCTTGTTCCACAATCAGTGAAGTTTCTACGAAGTCGCGGGTATCTTCTGCTCTTTATTCGAAATACAACCATCTCGCTCGCTCGCGCTCGTAGAGCAGCTCGAAAGCTCTGCGAAGTGCGGCTCCATAAGCAAATGAGTGTATCTGCTGGATGCGTTTGCCACCCGAGCACCTGTCGCTTCAAGTAAGCACCTCCGGATCGTCACCACCAATGGCTGCTAAAGTGAGTTCTCAAAAGGCAAAAAAAAGTACACAAATTAGTTTAAAAATTGTCATTAAAAGATTAATTTCTCATTAAGATAGTTTGAAGACATTGTATTCAAGAGTTTCAGTCTTAAAGGAGAGCTACAAAAGATAGTGAGAACTCTGTTGAAATAACGCAAAAATGTAACCTTATCCTAAGGATAACTTTAGGCTACAAAAACTTATATAAGTATGGATTTGACTGGAAGGTCTTTTAATATTAAAACCGTTTTCTATACAGAGAAATTTACAATCAAGTAAATTTCAAGGGACTAAAGCCATTGTCTTTCTATAATTTCAGTAACATATAATATATATTTACTCACAATATATAATGACTTTTCATGTATTTTTAAATAATTATTTGTATAAATAAAGATCGAAAATTTTTCAAACATTGATTTTAGAAATGTTAATCAAAAGAAATGGCCTTAAAGCCATAATCCATGTTCTTGCTAAATTCCCCAAAAAATTAATAGACTAAATGACTTTAATTTAATTCTATTTGTATAAATTAGTACTTTTTAGTGTGCGCCTCAAACTCCATATATTTATATTATGTGTATTTAATTCGCAATTATTTCTCACGCCATCATCCTTACTTTAACTATTTTTTTTAATAAAAATAAACGCATTTTTGCCTAGCGCTTACAAGCATGTTTGCTCCGTCCCCAAATCATTACCCGAAAGTACTGACCATCTGCATGGTGCAAGGCATCAAAGGCAAAGTATCTTACCAATTCGGTTCTCACGACACAAAATCAGTGGGGAAAAACAACAAAGTACAACCACTGCGTTCAGATACCTTTGAACTTTAAAACGGGAGAGTGCAAAATCAGCCAGGCAGAGTGTAACGGTGCCACAGCCGAAACTAAAGCCAAAAGCAAACAGACATCAATGAGCAATTGGATAAAAAAAAATAAAACATACCAAAACTACAAAAAGTAAAACAAAACATTAACACAGCAACAAAAACAGACCGAAACCGGGCGCACAAAAAAGGTTCCAGGCAAAAAACAACTGTTACAGCACCACCACTGCACTCGAAACAGTGGGATAAATGGCATAAACTTGGTTCTGGAATTAGCGAAAAGTCTTAATATTATTTGGCTAACTTTTTAGAACGTTTGGAATATTTTATAGATTTTTTTATATTTTGAAAACTACTTCATGTGACTTACAAAAGAATTAAAATCCTTTTCTGGCTTAGTGTTACTGTCATTGTAGGCCCTTTTAAGAGTTCACTTGGCTTTCTATCGATCTAGATATTTTAATATAATTTAATGCCACCTTAATTAATGCCATCCACTGTGCGGGCTGCGACTGCAACTGCATTTAGTGGCCATGTCTCTAACTGTAATGGACAGTCGCTTACCACGGCGCACTTGTCGCAAAACAGGTTTAATCTCGGAGTTGCGGCTGGTTCTGCGGCTTGCCGAGCTATATATATATATACTTTTTTTACGATAACCAATATATGTGTTTATTAATGGCCCATGCATTTTTCCATATTTTCCTGCTGACCTCCGACGAGTCGGTCTGCAGGGGCAAAATGGAATCACCTTGCCGTTCTAATTTGCCAACTGCCACCGCGCGTTGCAGTAATTGGAGCGTGGCTAATGTGCGGAGGAAAAGGCCAGGGGTCGAGCTCATTAGCTGGAAGCTGGCCTAAGGTGCCACGCCTTCCAAAACCTCAGTTCGATCAAAATTATTACGGCCTACTTTCGCAGAATAGAATACTAGCTCTGGGCAACTTTTTTACTCAGAATTAAGTTTGGTGCAATGGGAGCTATGGTTAATTTACTACAAGGAACTTTATTTAGAACTCAGTTCTATGAGTGGGTTCTATAAGTGGGTATCAGATACCATTTGTTTCTTTCTGTGCATACCAGAGCCCAGCTAGAACTTTGCCCGCTCGGATTGTTGGCAGCTTGTTTAACATTTAAAAATAAACTTATCATAAATCGTGTAAACACAACACAAACAGCGAATGCGAACTGAAAACTGTGTGAACATTTTTTTTTTCCTAAGTCCAGATGGAAATTGAAAAGTTGTCTGGCCAGCCGCAGAGTTGACCATAACCATAACCATAACCGTAGTACGGTGGCAATTGGAAGCGGATGGCCAAAGAGAGACGCCACTGATCTGCCCGCCAACGGATCGGCAAGCGGATCGAACCAGGTGGTAACCGGACGCCAGCTACCGATACTGCAGCGGAGCATCGCCGGCTAATTGCATTGGAAATGGATGCTAACGGGGCCGTTAATGCGCCGTCAATGGAGCATTAAGTCGCCAGTTAGTTAGTTAGCCGCCACTTGTGGGTCTTCGTTATGCAACAGCATTGCGGAGATTGTGGCCGCTGTTTTAGCTGTTTTGCCGGCGAAGCTCTTGGTGACTCACCGACTCACTCGGCAGCAGCCTCGGGGAATGGGTTACTTTGCCTAGGTCCAGGTACAGTGATATCTCGAATTTAGGGGGTTTACTAATATATTAATAGAAGAGGAGGGATTGCAAAGGTTTTTAATGTATCTTGAGTATGTATTGGTAGGTTATGAGCTATATTAGGAAAGGAAAGTTGGTTAGTATTTATTTTCAGTTCAATAAAAATTATGGTGATATTATTTATACAAATATGTTTGTAAATAATGGGTATAAGGCTTAAAATATTTTTTAGAAAAGGAGATAAAGATTATATAGAAACATTTAATGGATATATAATCAGCATGTATTTATATGAGAATTTTAAGCCTCATCTTAGTCTTTAATTTGAGGCTAGAAGCTGGCTTTATAATAATTTAATTTTGACCAAAACAAAATTAATGATGTTTGGTTTTTTAAATGTTCTTGAATAATAATTATAAATAGCACATTTTCGCCAATTTCAATTAAATTAAAAATTGACAGCAAGTGAGGATCCCATTTATTTTATTTTGTATTTAATTTTATTATAGACTTAGTTCCCTTATTTCGAGTAAACAGTGTTAAGGTTTAGGTTCATTCCGGGGAGTGGCACGTGCACTTTGCACTAATTAAGCTAAGTAAATGGCAGGGCAATTCGCCGTCTGCAACTGTAAATTGTTTAACGGCCATTTCGCATTAAGTACTCGAACTTTTGCGCTGTGAGAAACAAAGCACTGCAGACTCCTACTCTGTGACTCATGGGCGCGTCTAGAAATTCCTATCGAAATCGGTCACTGCGGCAAGTCTCAGTTAACTTCAGTCCGCCTACGCGACTTCGGAGGCGGCACCTTAAAAGTGCACAATATAAAGTAAGACAGAGTCGAATCGGAGCCTTGAGCTTGACAAAAGAATAAAAGAATTAGCAAATTGCATTAATCGAGAGGAGAAACACTGTGGGAAGTGCAGCTAAGCACTCCCTCTACACTTGATCAAGAATAAAAATGCTGAAAGCAATAATCAGGCGGGTGCTCGGCGAGTTTCTTGTGGTCCTTGTAGCTGAATATATTTACTTGGACTTAATTAAATTAGAATTAATTGTTGAGCTTTAAAATCCATTAACATATATATAGATATATATTACATTTGTTCACTATCTTCAATTTTATGTAGGAAATTATATTTTCGTCTATTATTATCATTGAACTCTTTGCTTATAAATGCAAGTTAATGCTTATGTGTCTTAACTATAAAGTTTGAGGTAAGAAAGCATGCTGAATATATTTACTTGGATTTAATTAAATTAGAATTAATTGTTGAGCTTTAAAATCCATTAACATATACATATATAGCTCTCTATAGTATATATCATATAGTATAGTATATTCAATTTTATTTAGGAAAATATATTTTCGTCTATTATTATCATTGAACTCGTTGCTTATAAATGTGAGTTAATGCTTATGTGTCTTAACTATAACGTCTGAAGTAAGAAAGCATGCTCTAACCGAATTTCTCCGCTTTTCCGCTTTCAAAACGCCGCTATGATTTCCAAGTCTACCTTTGAAATAGTAGCGGTTAGTGTGCCACAAGGCAGGTTATCTAATCGGAGCTCCAATTGTCTCAATGACAACGAATTCAACACACACTCAATATCCCCGCGGCTGTCACTTGCACTTTCCTTCAGCCTTTGCATAACCATCACACACGCAAGCCCCTCATCGAAGTTCCCACATCCAAGTCCAAGTCGGAGGCCCCCAAAGTCCCCCTCCACACACACACATATATTGCCTGACCGCAAACTGCAAATTTGCCTTAATGACTGCGCCGGCACGTTAACTGTCATTTTCAATCAAATCCCACTCCCGTAGAGACTTTTCCCCACCTAACGTGGCTTTAAGTGCAGCCCATTAGTTTTCAGCGCTTTTTAAACTCTTGCACAAACGGAGATGCGGACTGAATATTACCAATACGAATGTGCAGCCTGCGGGCAATTGAAAACTATTCGATCAAATGATCCAAGTGGGAGGTCGGTTTCTTGAAGTTTACCGAAGGCATTAGCTAATACCACGAGATGAAAAAAACCCGAAATAGCAAATAGCCTGACAAATATTTGCCCACTTTACACATAGCCACATAGGTATTCGACGATTCCGAGAATCAAACGTGTAAAAATCCGACTGGGAAAATGATTATAGAGTAATCCCGCCAACAACAATGGGGCATTCTTAAGTACGTGAGTTCGCAGAGCCGTAAGTACTATATATATATTTATATCTGTGTATATGGGGGGTTCAGGGTTAATTATTTCATTGCACGCCTCAGCTCAGACTCGAACTCAGGCTGGGATTGCGACTCGGAACTAGCTGAGGTATACGACTAAATTATGCATTACTTGTATTATTAAGTTTGTCGGTCGCCTGCGTTAGTTACTTAATATTTATTCTACATAATTATTTGATTATCCAAAAAGGAAGTTGACGACATCTAGTGTCGATTTTGTCATGCGTGGCTTGGAATTTGAAAACGTCGCGAAGAAGACACTTCACCTTCATGGTTGACAAAATACTCGAAATATTCATAAAGTCGAACCAAATTTGCATCTGGTTTTTAATGAGCTCACAAGCTTAACATCTATATTAGTTCGTAGGAATTATTCGTCGTACTTTCCAGCACTAACAAGTTAATCTGCCAACTGGCTAGCCAACCTTTGTTATTACAGCCTTGTGATTAGCCGACTGTCGGCCGCTTTCTGATTATTCCCCCATCGATTATGGATGCGATGCATTCCTCACATTCTCTGTGTGACTTCCTCGGCGCCTCTTTATAAGCCGACAGAACCCATAATGCATATAATCAATGTACATGGAAAAAACTATATAAATATAAATACGTATTCAATTTGAAAGAAAATTGTGGTAGTTTATTTTATTATTATGGAGGCATTATTTTCATTATAAATTATTTTTAAATATTCCTGATAATTTCTTTAATAAAACCATTCTTAAATCAATTAATGTAAGAATATTGCTTTTATATATTACTATTAAATGGTTTCAAAACATCAATTTAACTAACTAAAATATTTTCTTGGTTTTAATGTATTTGATCATTTTATTTACTAATAAAAAGCCTACGATCTACCTTCCATAAATTATAATAAATTTGTGCTTTAACTGATCAGATATCTTTTTATGACATTTGCAGGCATTATATACTGTGAAAATGATTTTAAAATATTCGAGATAATTTATTTAATAAAACCATTCTTAAATCAATTAATATAAGAATATAGATTTTATATATCACGATTAAATGGTTTCGAAATATTAATTTTATTAATCATTATAATTTGGTTTTAATGTATTTGTTTAATGTAGTTTCTAATAAAAAGCTCACAATTTACCTTCCATAAATTATAATAAATTTGTACTGTGCATGGGCGCATCCCAGAAGCGATCTATCTTACGGATTGCCATTTGCTCGGAGCTCCTCTGCGGATGCATTCGACGGGCTGAGCTGAGTGATTGCGACAGAAACTGGCAATAAAATTTGCATTTACTTAGCCCGAGATGTTTTGCTTTACGAGAGTGTTTATGCGATCCGCCGATCGCTCCCGGCTGATAACGTCGCCCGGATTGATAAACACATTTTTAGCTG
Source organism: Drosophila pectinifera (assembly GCA_008042775.1). Taxonomy (NCBI): domain Eukaryota; kingdom Metazoa; phylum Arthropoda; class Insecta; order Diptera; family Drosophilidae; genus Drosophila; species Drosophila pectinifera. The sequence goes on from VNKC01003707.1 coordinate 81,577, forward strand.
GCCGTGTCGTGTCTCTGCTCGTCCACGATTTCCCAACGCCAATTTGCATGTTTAATCAGCTGTGGCCAAGTTTAAGCCATTGTTTGGCACAATGGCAAAAGTGGCTATAACGAGAAGTAGCAAAACAAGGCGAACATCGCACGAGCGACTGGCTGTGTGGGCGGTTATGAGTTGGGGAATTCTGTTGGCCAGAAATTCTTTCGCACGCCGGATTTTTCAACCCGGCTTTCGGTGCCCCATCGCACTTTATCAATCATCGAAGAATCGAGCAAACAACGCGAGAACCACTTCGGAACCCATCCAATTGTAAGCCACTTGAAAGTATTTCTGTTCACCGCGGAGACGTTGATTGAGTTGGAGTGCCAACATGACAAAAAGTGATTCTAAGCCGCTTTTTGCCAGTCAAAATTAAGGGTATATATGTATAGTACCTGTAGTTGTCCAAGAGGTAAGCGGATGTAGTTCCGACTACGCTTTAATGTAGTTGTATTATTGCACATATAAAATCATATATGAGGAGGAACGAGTTCTTATACAAGGTTCTTGGAGAAAAATTTACACAAAGAAACATATTAAATTATTGTATTCCTTCCTGAAGACATCCATTAGTTTTAGTTAATGTAAAAAGAACAACAAATAATACGAGACTAATGAGTATCTCCAGCTCGTAACACCTCTGTATATCCGTCTTACTCGTTTGTAATCTTATTGCGCGCTTTTGATTGTTAAGTTTAGAACGCTGATGTTATAACAAATTAACAAAAAATATAATCATATAAAAACGAGCGCGAACGAGCGAGTCAATGGCATTTCTTATAATTAAACTGGGAGCGAACTTAATGAGCTAAGCTCGGCGGCGGTGTCGGCCAAACAAAAAGTTCTCTTCGAATTATAGCCAAATTACGAGAACATATAATTTAAAAAATGGTTATCATGGGGCTGGCTTTTGCCTCTTGACTGTTCTTCGGTCATCAGTATGGTATTAGCACCATCATCATGCAAATTTCTTTCATTTCAGCTTTTCTTACACGCCATCCTGTTCGGAACAATTAATCATGGGAACTGCCGATGGCCAAATAAAAGAAGTTTCCAGCTTAGGCCTTTGCCCAACGAGCGTTGAACTCTCGCTCGTCGAGAAAGGTTCTTTTGGCTTGCCTAATGTAAAAATAGAAATGCCATGCGAGCAGAATAATTCATCAGCATAACAAAGAACGAAAATTTCATAATTTCGGTATTCAAAACTCTGTGACTAAATGAGCGAGGGTCAAACGTGGGACTCGTGGGCCTATGGCTTATTTCTTGGGCGAAAATTACGCAAAGACTGATGCCGCACCCAGGCATGAAGGCTTCTTGTCTTCGCTCGACTTGAGTGGCAGCCCATACACCATACACCATCGCATACCAAATCGAGTGAAATTGTCAACGTAATTTTGCGCAAACCCAACGGCCAAAAAGGCCCCCGAACACTTTATATTTCTCCTTTACGTCGTTTTAATTGATTCCTCGCCAGGCAATGACACACATTGCCATAAAAATTCATAGTTGCTTATGTTTTTAATGGCTAACGAAACTGTCGGGGCCCGCGTACACCAGGGCGTATGCGTGATGTGGCTGCGGCTGCGGCTCTGGCTTTGGCTTTAGCTTTAGCTTTGGCTTTCGGCACTGGGATTTTATTGAACCGCATACAGTGCCGATCGGCTGGCTCGACGACCTCAGTTATCACTCTTACTTACCGCGAATTATAATTGATGTTTGCCCAGGCGATGGACAAGTCAGTACATATATTTTTTCTCTTTGAGCCGCTTACGGAGGGATATCTGCCCAAAAAAAAAAATTACCCCAAGTGGCAGTAATAACTTTTATTGTTGAGACGTTTCTAAACTGTAGAAGTTATTGCGCCGCCTGTCTCAGTTGACAATGAAAATATATTAATTACTTTATTAGGCAAGCTATGTTAGAGTTAAGTGAGATATCACGGAGCCAGTTCAGGTATCTATTTTATGTTGGGCTTACACACTTTTATGGGCTGTGTGTAGTCCTAATAAGTGAGAAAATTATAATTTAATCCATGCATAAATGAGCATATACCTTTTTGAAATATTCCAAGCCGCATTTGGCAACTTTGCATAAGTAGTTATATTTTATGGAAACCTCTTTTGGAATATATTATTTTTCATTTATCTTGCATTTTATGATGCTCAGCTTATGCCCAATTTTTGTAAAGCTTTAGCAATTATAAATTTCTTAATTATCGAATTTATGCTTGCTTGAAATATTTATATAAATTTGGTTTTAAGGTTATTTTAATTATATTAGAAATTATTTATTAAGTGTGGATTACAAACAAGGAACTTGAACTTCATTTTATCTACATACTTTAAAATAAAAAGTACAGTCAAGTGCCATATATCTCTGAAACGCACTGTAAAGCAAGCCGAAACAGGCCTATTTCCTCCATGTTAAACATTTTCCTTTTGAACGATTTTCGCAGTGATTTCCTTTGACTATTTTATGTACCAATCAGCAACATTTCACTAATGCACTCCGATCTCTCTTCCGACATTTCCAGCAGCGGGCCGGCGTACGATTTCCCAAAGCAGCAGCACAGATAAGTCGACAACACGACTTGAATTATTGCACGCAACAGCAACAGCGACAGCAGCAGGCCCATCCATAGCTGCGGCGGGGCGGAAAAGCGAGGAAAGCCGCTGGAAAACCAACCAAAGACGCAGCTTCATTCTACCAAACAATTGTGGAAAAGTGGAAAACTACACGCCGCGCGCGAGTGTATCTGTGGAAAAGGCAAACAATAGAAACCAGATAGAAAATCAGCAGAGAAAACAATCAGCAACCGAGCAGCAGCAATATTTTTGAGTACTTTTGTTTATTTTGTTGTGCTTTTTCGGTATATGCCTCGGTTACGATGTCGTTGATGAAAATTCATCGAAGCAATGAATCATTTTGCAGTTGCTGGTTGCTCTTGTTGGTGGCATTGTTGGTAGTAGAGGCGGCTTCGGCCGCGCTGAGTGAAACACAGACAAACGCAACGCAAACTAATGGTGCAATTAGAGAGCCGGAGCAGCAAACGAGGCATGTGCAACATCAGCAGCAACTGCAGCAGCAGCAGCAGCAGCAACTGCAGCTGAATGCGACCGCCGGCGACGGCGAAAGCCGAAATTCAGCGGAAATTTTCAGTCCCGGCGATGTGGGTAAGTTATCCAGCACTCTACACTCCTCAACTCCACACACACGAACACTGGCTCGAGAAAAAAAAACTAAGACGGAAAAAATTGCCAACTAGCCAAAATAAATCTATGCCAATTATTGACCAACTGCCAGCAGACGAGGCAACAATCGCCGCTGCAACATTCGAGTCGCTGGCTCAAAAACAATTGCTGTTTAGGCCAGGCCGACCGACGAATGTGGCCGAAGAAGCCGCCGCGGCATTGGCCAATCTTTTTGCATTTGAAAGCCTGAAGTGGTTGTCAACGATGTTGGCGTTTTATGAGACAGAAAGGAACTGTGGCTACGAGCCAGTCTCCTTGCATTCAATTTAAAGTTTTTATTAGCTGGGGAGTATAAAAAACGGTCTTCACATTTACTCCTAGCCATGAGGCGCCACTAAAAACGTGGGTGAGTTCCCAAAGATATTAAAATCTTTTTTAATTAGGAGTTCATATAGTTATTGTATATGAAGAAGTTGCAGAGGCTTAAAACCCATTCTCTAATGAGTGGCTACTCGTTAATGAACCCTAGAAGGGAAACCTATCAATAAATATTGGTAAGCCCTTAAATTATTTTAGAAAGGTCTCGGCACCACAAGTGCCCATTTTGGTCAAGTTCCCCTCGAGTTTATTAAGACAAGATCCAACTGCAGAGATAAACCCACAAAATGTGAAGCCCTACTGGATTGCAGGCATCGAAAAAATATGAAACGGTTCTGCAAGGGCAAATGTCGAGGTGAAGATAGCCTGTCTGCCTTTCATAAATGTTTTTTAAACTGGCTGCAAGTGCGGAGATTGATTAGGCCGGCTGGCTCTTTGTCCCTGGCTGCCTCTCGCACTCATAAAAGTAAACAGTAATTGTTATTTCAATTAAGTATTTTCATAAACAATTAAGTTTGGACTTGGTGATTATTCAAATGCTCCACGGCGTGGGTGTCGATTGTCGTTTGCATTTGGAATCGAAATGGAAATTGTATTTCGAATTTGAATGTGAATTCAATGGACGACTTAAGTGTCTCTTTTATTGGAACAAAGTGTTGGGCCTAGAGTTTTAGAGATCTTTTAGCTTTTTTGCCGAGACCAAAGCCACTCATCTTTATTCATGATCTTTGGGCCTCGGCTCGAGACTAAGTTTCTACTAACTTTTATGGTTGAGTGCAAAGGGTTTATATAAACGCGATGGGCCCTCGTGGCTGGCCCAGAGCTAACTAAACAAATGTTAATGCATTTTGATTATGCTTAATTTATGCACATTAAAGTATTTTGTATGTGCCCGATGAATGGGCATAATTTGGATGTATTTTGTCGGTTTTCCTTTTGGCCAGCCAGCCTCTTACGAAATGCAATTTTCGGAGTTGCCCTGGCCAGTTGTAGGTGTCGTTTGCTGGCCACTTGAACACCCGAGATCAATATTGGTGTGTCTCGGTCTCGGCTTCGGCTTGAGGCTGGTGTGCTCATTACGTTTACCTGTTTCTTTACTTTTTGTTTCGCTTTTTTTCCTTTTTTTTTTTTGGGAACGAGAGACCTCATGTGCGTCCATTGCGTAATCCCACTCGTTTAGCAGGCGTAGTGAAGCGTTGGCAAGCTCCGAGGAGAAGAAGAGCCAAAGAGCCGAAAGCAAATCTGAAAAGTCAACAAAAAGCCAGCCAGCAACCAGTCAGCCAAGTGCATTTTGGGGCCAGGTCTGCAGCTGCCGGAGATTCCGACTCAAAGTCTGTCTCAGACTCGGTCTCCACCAGGGCGTATACGCAATATGGGGGCGTGCATCAATGTGGGAAAGATACAGAGAAATGGGCAAAGCAGCGGAGTCATTGTTAGTTATGCATAGAAACAAATTTTGGGAGATATTTATTTTAAATTCGTTGATAATTTGGGAAGTGAAATAAATAAATGTAAAATAACTTAGAAACAGAGATGGCTATGCTTTAATTGCTGAGTATAATTTTCATAGACACTTATTGTGCTAAAGTCAATGATAAATAGTAGGTTTCTTTCGGTGTAAGCCCGAGGTAAAAGCAACTGCAACTGTTCAAATACTTAGCCCTTTTGCCTTCCGTATTACGTACTTTGATTTGGATTTTGTTTCTGACTTGGCTTTTTCTCCACTCACTCCACTCTCCATATGTAATAACAAATATTCAATCAAAATATTTGCTCTGTTCATTATTTGATAGGTCCGAGCCCCACATGTGTAAACAGGCCAGCGAACATACAGATATCGGTTGATTTATAATAGATCCTCGTCACGGAACTAATCGATGGAGTCGAGTTCGGGCGAACCGTGATCGGTGGGCAAGGCCAAGAATTATTTACATACAATTATGTAAAGTTTCCAGCCGGGAGGGCTTCGAAAAGATAAATGAAAATGAAAACTAAACCAACAAGCAAACAATAGGTACATTGAATGTGAATAAATATGGTGTTCAAGCAATTTGATTTCAGTCTGAAGATAGGAGAATACTGGATATTATATACAGTACACAGTGTTTGTTTTGTTAAAAATATAATTATACAATTAATACCATTCCTCAAATGTTTTCTTATAATTTGATCTCACGAAAACAAGTTATTATTTAACACAAATTTTGTATTCAAATTGAATTTAGAAAATAATTTGGCTGAAATGTGATTCCCCAAAAATTAATTGCCAACCTTCTGAATTGCATAAAATGGATAATTTCCAGCAAATTGGCTGACAAAAAACGAAAGCCAAATATACTCATGGCCTGTTATATAATAAGTGTAAAATGATTGAAGTTATCATCTAACTTTTTGTATGTTTCCTGGATATTTACATTAATTTTGCATGGTTTTTGCTTTTGAATTGAATTTAATTTGAAGACCTCATTCCCATTCCCAGTTGGTAACTCTTGTGGTTAGTTTTTTGTGAGGAAAAGGAAATAAAACGGCCAATTTCTGTGTCGGTGGCCACGGCGAATTTCAATTTAGTGTGTTTTTATCTTCGCCTTATTTTTTACATAAAATGTTTATAATATCTTTTTCGTTAGCTTTCGTTGCGGACTCGGTTTATTGATCCCTTTTGGCAGGTCCACAATTTGGCTAACTTCCTCCGCCGTGTTGCCCGTTGTCTTTCTCGGCTTTACTATGTCTCTCGGCTGCGTGATTAATAATAAAACCGCTGGTGACCCACAACTCCGGGTTATGCAACAGCGATGATTTAGTGGGGACTTAATTAAAATCCGTGGGACAAAAGAAAGCGGCCGAAAGCTAATTATGGGGGTGGTGCAGAGGCTTTAGGCCGCGTTGCGTAAAAGAGGCGCAGATACTGGCGATGAGCATGTGCCACGCCCCTTCGGCCATTCGCAACGCCTCAATGCACAGGTATTGAAAAGTACTCTTTTTTTTCCGCTGAGTTCGCTAAGCCAAACAAAAAAACGGAAGCCCCGAGCGTCGCACAATGGCAGCGGGACATATAAAGAAAAGCTGAAAAGCTGACTGGTAACAAAACTTAGCAATTATCCAACATATGCGCCTTTGAAATGGAAAACAAAGTGGAAATCGCTCTCTGGGCCGTAATTGCGCAATTAAAAGGTCAGTCCCATAAACCCTATATTGCCAACATTTGGGTGTCAGCGGTCTGTCAAGGCAGCGGTCTGTCAAGGGTTAAAGCCGCACCAGGAAGCCCAAAAGCCAGCGCCAAAACGATTCATTTAGCGGCATTTCACGACAACTTCAGCTTCAGTTTCTGTTTTCTGTTTTCAGTTTTCAGTTTGCAGCTTTCAGCTCTCGGCCCCATTTCCGCATTGACATCCGTGATGCGATGCTTTTGGCTGCATTTCTTCGTCTTCGTCGCGAGTGCGAGTGCGAGTACCTTTGCCATTTCTCCTGGCTTTCTCACGTCCCAGCGTCGCTGGCAGCTGCACTTCCTGCATTCGCCTGCATTTTCAGCCTTTGTCTGCCTTTCTGCACCCACAAAAGCTGGCTCGCAGCGATGGCTCCTTCTTTGGCCAAATGTCGAATCGGACAACTTTGGCACGGCTCCTGCGAAGAGTTGGCCGAGTTGGGACCGTCCACTGCAGAGAAATAAATGATATTTATTTATATACAATTTTTTTATTATCAGTTTTTTGGTCACCATTTTCTGTAATATTCATCTTTAATAGAGTCATTAAATAAATGAATTATAACTAGCGAAGAGGACTATTATATATATTATTAGGTATATTAGAAATTTGATTTGAATTAAAGGTAATATTATTTTGTTGGTCTTGAATGGATTTATAATTCAATAGCTTTCTTCTTGAAAAATTAAATAAAATAAAATAATAGGAGCTTAGTCTTGTTAATCAAGATAACGAAGATCTTAATACCATAGAAGGGCCCAGTTCTTTTTCTTTAGATTAAGGTAATCTTCAGATTAATCTTTAGTAAACTTTTGATTAAGATAATCTGCCAACTTTGATTCCAACTGAATAAATAAGAAATTTCGTATGCATTTCTAAGATCAGTTTGTAGGTTTCCATATTTAAAATGCCATATTTACTATTACTATTTTATTAAAGCACAAATTCGGAATTTCCAAAATATCCAAATTTGACTTATAATATAAACAAGTTCAACTGATTTTTCCCAGTGGTTCCTGTAGTTTAGAGCGGATTTTAGTGTCCAGTTGGGGGGACTACACCCCCTTTAAAACGGAATTGCCCGTTATGCTCAAGGAGCTGTGCGGCATTTGCTGGATTTTGGCATTTCATTTCGCGTTGCATGCTTCGGTTTCACATTAGAAATGCTTTCGATTGGCGATTCCAGCTAAAAACATGTCTTGCATGTCCGCAGCTCTGTGAGTCAAAAAAAAAAAGACAAAATAAAATCCAAAATCGAAAAACAAAAACGAACAACGAAAAAGAGCCGAAATAACGAAACACGTTTTAGCCATGAACGTGGGATGGGATATACTCGTAGTATATATAGATACGTATATATGGGGGATAGGGTGCAGCAAGTTGCAGGCTGCAAACGAAAGTGAGAAATGGGAAAGAAAAAAGTGGGAAAATAAGAAAAAACTGCAACGAAAGCCGGAGAAAGTTTTTGTTTCTGCCAAGGCGGCATTTAAAATGTGAATTTATGAACTGCCCGCTGTTTCTGTGAGCGGTTATGAGTGCTTGCCTCAGTGCTGGCCATTTCTTCTGTCTCTGCACTAAGTTGGGCAAATACCGTGGCAAATACTGGAAACCAGAAAGCAAAAGTGAAGCTGAATTAGTGCCAGGGAATTAATGAAAGTTTGCAGCGTTTACGCTGATTGGACTTGCATTTGCATTCGCTCGGCTTGAATGGCTTTCTTTTGCCGCCCAGGAAACGTAAACTAAGTGAATTTAAATGATTCAGAAAGTGATGAGTCAAGGTCGCCATCAGCGTAAGTCTTTAGCAAGTTTTTTCTGAGAAATCTGTCTTGAATGATTAAGTTTGCTAAGAGTTGTTAGGAGACTTGCTTATTTATATTTAATGAAAAATTGGGGGCTTAACATGAAAAATGACTGTTAAATAATCCAATGTTGGGTTTAATTTCAATAGAAATAAAATGATAATTAAATAAATTAAGGTTTACATTATAAACTTTGTTATTATTGTGGTTAGTTTAGTCAGTTTATATTTCTGTTTTGTTAAAATATCTAGCTTAAGTTACTCAATCAACTGCTGCACTTAACCCTCTTCAAGGAGCTTCTCTGTTTTAATCGAGTCAGTGTAATAGTAATAACCTCTAACTGTTATTATTCAATTAGCCTTCAGTCTACAAAAAGCTTTTAATATGTTACCAAATTATATTAATTAATAGACACTATTAATAAATACAACATATAGCTTACTTAAGCTTCCCTTCCCTTCTAAAACAACTTCCGCTGAAAGCCGAGCCATAATTCTGCACTTTAAATGAAAAAAATTAATTAATAATTATTTATATTTATTGTGTAACTTTTGCTCATTATAAATTATAGATTCGGTCTATGTGTCATGGCTGTTTGGCGGAAATTTCCAAATTTTCTGTCAATTTGGCCAGAGCCTCCGACTTGGCTTTGGCGGCCTGTGCAACGTTGCGTATGATTGACATTTGTGTCATAGCCACAGTCGGTCGCTGGTACCTATGTGATTATGAATTTTCCGCTCATTGAATGATATTTCATAACGTCGAATGTGACACCATTAAATGGGTTTAGACAATCGATTCAAACACAGCTGTCAGCACGATCGACTGCATTGCGTGTACGAGTATTTTACTTGTCGAGTACTTCCAGAGTGTTTCTCGGTTTGTTCGTTTGTCAATTAGCAATGAACAAACTGCAAAGTCAGCTGTGACTGTCAGGCAGCACTGCCCACAGCACTCGTGGCTGTAATTTATTTTTAATTAAGAGTTCTAAACAAAACCCAAGACATGCGATTCATTCAACCGCTAATATCCGTCCATCCCCCGCTCAACAATCTATGGCTTAGTTTGTGTTTTTCTAACACAATTGTGTTTGGTACACTGGAGAAACCTAAGCTATTTTATATATAAAGCTTAAAGCTTAAAGTATTTTTTACTTATTTCAGTTAAATTATTTATGATTTTGATGATTTATTCTATTTTAGCAAATTTTTGATTTGAATAAACAAATTCTAATTAATAGATTATAAAAATAATGTATACATTTAAGGGTTTCAAGTACGATTTCTATTTTTAATAAATATTTTAAAATTATTTAAATTAATTTATACTAACATAAACAGTTTAAGTCATTGATTTTTTTAAAGTTAATATATTTATATATAATTATTTATTCGGTATATTATTTCCACCTTATTATAATACAAATTGGAAGATTTTTCTCCCTGTTTAAGCCAACATTGGCTGCGGCTTCGGGTCGGGTGGCATCTGTGCAATTATTGGGCTACGCGAGGTGGTGGAGTGGGGGCAACCTTGATGGGCTTTGTGCGGCGGCAAAGTCTCATTAGCTGCCAAATAAAACTTGGCTTGGCTTTTTCGACCAGAATCGCCAGTCGAACCGGGCGGGGTCTTCTCCATTGTTTTTTGCTGGCCAGAGTTCGATGGCGGGTCTCGCCAAAATGTAGAAGCTAATGCTGGCATTAGTCACGCCGCCGCATCCGTTTGATGGCTGCTTTGTCTTCGCATTTAACCGGAGATTAATCACCTGCCAAACGCTGCACAATTTTTGGGCATTATGTAAGCCGCTTAGAATTCCCCAGCACCAACCTATTTCGCAGTTGAGTCTCTGGCAGGTCGCAGTACCAATTTGCCAATTGCCAGCGCTGGAAATAAAACTGAAACAGAGTAAACACAAATCGCTGTTGACAGCGAAGAGAACCGCTTCTGATGCCCGTCTTGGCTTGGTTTTTGGACTCGGGCTCGGATTTGGCTGTGGACTTGGTTTTGTTTGGCCCAGCTCGGCCCAACTTGGCTCGGGCGCAGCCGAAAAAATCGTGTATATGACCAAAATCAAATTAAAATTCCACAACGCACACCAAGCGGCGGCGGCGGCGGCGTCGTCGGCCAACAGCAGTGGCAACAGCGGCATTTTCAGCATGGCTAATGCCAAGAAGTCGCCCGGGCCAACTCGGAATGGTCAGCCGCAGTTCCCAATTCCAAAAGGGAGGAAGTCAACGTGCCTGGGATGTACTCTTCCCTTCCTAGAATAATTATTACACTCACAAGATGACCTAAGAAGAGTAAATTCAATTTAAATTATTAAAACAAATGTTATATTGAAACTATTAAATTTAAATTTAAATAGAAATCAATAAAAAATTATTACTCTCAAGCCATTGCAGGAACACTTTCAAAGTAGAAAGAAGTAGCCTTCAGGAATAAAGTATTCTTTTCTGGAGTTTTTTTTAAAGCTAGACTCATAGTTAAGCCACCCTTTGGGAGTATATAGAGTTCCATAGCCGAGGCGCAGCCGATCCGCCGTCTGTGACTGTGACTGCGGCCAAAATGGCAACCGACGGCTGCTTGTCGGTTGTCGTTGGTTGTTTCATTGAAGGCGACGTGACGAGACGCCCAAATGGGGCGCTCAGTGTTGAAAAATCCGGCAGAAAGCGCCGCCGAACGAAGAGGCCGAGAAACGGCCGGGCCAAAACAAAGTCTAGGTGGCCAAAATGCGGCAGCCAGCGGCGCAGCGAGAAGCGGCATCTGCAACTTGTTCTAGCCGCTCGTTGGCAGGGCAACCTTGGCCTAAACTGCCAGCCAATGAACTAAATGTTTGTGAAAAGCAGCAACAGTGCTGCTTGGCGGGCATTGTTTTCTCGGCAGCCTCTGTTTTGGCTCTTTTGGCAATGCGAAAATTAAACAATTGTGCAAGCCGCCTTGTAATTGTTGTGCCCGGATCGCGGGTCAAACGGCGCGGATTTAGGCCCATTGCCCAATAATGGCCGTAATGACCAGCTGCCTGGCCGGAGGCTCGAGCTTGCAGAACATAGAAGCTGCCCGAGGCACTAACTAATTAGCAACTGCAAGAGCACGAAAATAAATAAAAATCAAACACAATTCGGGGGTGAACCAGTTGGTCGGGTCGAAACCGTTTCTAGGCTAAGAAGCCAGCGTTTAAGCCAGCTGATTAATAGTCCACAGAGCAGCCTCGTTTCTCGCAGATGGCTAGAGATGCTATTTGCCGTTTGTTAATACCGCCGATGATGCTGGCTATAGCCACTGCGATAGCGATGATGATGGTTGGACGAGGCCTTACCCTAGGCAAAGTTCGCATTCCAAACGGGTTCCGTGCCGCCGCCTTAGTCGCATTTAATTTCCATTTTCAGATTTGTTTTTCCAATATTTGTCACGATCTGGCGTCAAGAATGCCAGCGGCAGAAAAGCCTACACTGAGATGAAAATCGATAAGGAAATGGGGTCGATATGGACTCAAGAAAATCATATTCTCGCTTTGATTTATCAATTTAATCAATACAGTTTTTATTAATCGAAAGAAATACCAAGATTTCTATAAGATAAACAAAATATTTATTTCTGAAGCTTATAAGTAACTTTCTCTTTAAAGATTTGAATAAACATTCTTACAGCATTCTTAATGTGTCTCTTTATTTTTTTGCCCACTTAAATAATTGTTTATTTCCCTATTTATAAGATAAGATAGGTGTTCATTAATTCCGAGAAGTTTACACTAATTAAAACCACTATTCAATGCTAGAGTTATTTAAGCAATAATAACAGAGCTAGAATTATAATACCCATAAATTGAAAGTTCGTGATCACTTAGCCAGTATTAGATTCTACTTTGAAAGATCAATTATTTTGTGTTGTGTACTTGGGCAAAGCCCCTTTGCCTATATTCCATTGAATATCTGATCTAATGGGAAAATATATATCCATTGCAGATGCCGTGGGCGATAAGCCAACCACCTACAGGCCCTCGGGCGCCAACAGGCCATCGATTGCGCCGCTCAACTCGGCGCAGGATCGGGAGCGCAAGCTGATGAATGTGCTGGCGGCCCGGAGATCGGCCCTTCACCGCGGTGGCTTCCGCACCAGAATTGGCACCACGGGGCGCAGTGCCATCTCCCCGGCGGCAGCGGCGGTGGAGAGCACCTCCAAGGCGCCCAGTGATCCTCGGTCCGTGTGCATCCGGAACTGCACCAAGAACTTCACGCGGCGCACCACCGCCAGCTGCATGCGGCAGTGCGCGAACTTCACCCGGATGGCCATGGCCTCCAGTGGGAACAGTTCAGCACAGGTGGTGCTGAAGGGTCTGGCGGCCAAGGGATCCGGCTCCGCGGGGGATCGGGACACCAACGAGATTCTCTTCAGCGACGAGTCCTCGCACGGACTGTTTGTGGTGGCCAAGGATCAGAATGCCACGGTCAACCACATAGCGGATGGTGTGAAGTTGCCAGTGGCCGGTGGCAAGGGCATTCGGGGCAAGGCCACCTCCATGGAGCGCGGCGAGGAGGATGCCGAGGAGGAGGAGGATGAGCTGAAGCCATATGTCTTCTTTGGAGCCAAGTTGCCTCCGATTCGTCCCGGTGGCTTAACCATTAAGCCCGCCGAGGGCGATGACGAGCATCCGCGCGTGCTGGAGGTCTCGGTGGCCCAGAGCAGCACCACCACGACACTGACCACCACCATTAGCACCACTCCCGAGCCCCCAAGCTCCACCAGGCCCACTGCCTCCACGCGCCGACCCCTGACGCCTGTGGAGCGCAGCCGCAGTAGGTATAAGTATCACATGCGGGACCGGGGAGTGGCTCCGGCACCTGCCCCTGCGGCACCACCACCTGTCCAGCCAGTGAGTCGTACGAGGTATGTGGGCTCGGGTCGCCCCACCGCCGGACTGGCTGATCCTGGCCTGGAGGTAAAGCAGCCGGAAGCGGAGGCACCCAAGCCAGTGATGGTGCGTCGAGTGGTCCAAAAGGCTACGCCCTCCTCATCCACACCGCTGATCATCACTGTACTGAGTGCCGAGGAGGAAACCACAGTGGGGCAGGCGGAGACCACCACCTCGACGACAACAACAACGACAACAACAACAATGAAACCCACCACAACGACCAGTACGAGTACAACCACCAGCACCCAAGCACCCAGCACCACCAGAAGAACAACCACAACGACCACACCAGTGCCCACAACAACTCCCAAAGCCACAATTCCAACCACGACAGCTACTACGACAAGTAGCACCACCCCCAGCACCCCCAGCACCACCAGTACCTCCACCACTGCCTCCACCATTCCCGTCGCCCCGAAAGCACCGCAAACCATCATTGAGAAGGAAACAGAGCTCATCAGAGCCATGGGACCCGCCCTGACCCGGGAGATAAACATCGAGGATCAGAACAACCTGATCATCTTCTGCAACAACACCGCCGACTGTGGGGCGACTCCTCGCACCCACACCCAGCCCTCACACACCACCGACTCCAGCCAGAAGATCCTGCGCACCACTGTGCTGACCTCGGTGAGATCCACCGTGAATCCGAGAACCACTACCAGTACGACCACCCCAGCACCACCGCCGGTCACGCCAGCCTCCGGGGATGTCTACATCGGGATAGTGGAGTCATCATCCTCCGTTTCCCCGCCGGACATTAGCTCCACGGTGATTGCCAACGAAAGAGATGTGAATCTCGAGATGCGGCGCATGAACCTGGTCACCCTGGTCCTGGTGGCGGTGGGTGTGATCCCCCTGGCCACCATTATCCTTTACCTGGCGAGGAACTATGTGGTGCGTCGCCGGGCCAAGCAGAGCGAGGTCTTCGACGTCTGCATCACGGACCAGCAGCCCATCAGTCCCGTGAAGAAGGTGGACTCCAAGTACCAGGTGGACGATGACGAGGACGAGGTGGATCATCCGCATCATCACCAGCACCATCAGCAGCACCAGCAGCAGCACCAGCAGCAGCACCAGCAGCAGCACCACCAGGCCATGCCCATGTCGCAGGCAGCCCAGCGGGATGCGAACCATAATAGGTATGGAATCAACAACGACGACAAGACGTCGCTGGCCAGCGAGTTCCAGGAGTTCGAGCGGAGCAACATCCGGCTGAAGAGTCTCCTCGGCGAGGGTAACTTTGGCCAGGTCTGGAAGGCGGAGGCGGACGATCTGAGCGGCCACTTCGGGGCCACCAGGATTGTGGCCGTGAAGACAATCAGAGCCTGCAGTGCCCAGGTGAGCCTCAAGGACGAGGCCAACATCATGCGCAAGCTGGGATCACACCAGAATGTGGTCACCCTACTGGGAGCCTGTGTGGAGAGTGGTGAGTCCTAATTGATGGGAGCAAATGAAAATAAATGAAGAGCTAAATCCTTTTAATATCTATCCTCAGAACCGCACATGCTGATCATGGAGTACGCCATGAGGGGTCGTCTGCTGTCCCTTCTGCGGGCGGCGAGAAGTGCCACCAATATATTGCCAGCATCAGTGCCAGGGGGTCGCAGTCTGGCGCCCCTGTCGCCCCGCACCTTGGCAGGATTTGCCCTGGACATAGCCTGCGGGATGGAGTACATTGCGGGCCGAAGGGTAAAGCTCATTAAGCTACTATACTATAGTATAAACTAATAATTTATTCCCAGATC
Organism: Drosophila pectinifera; assembly: GCA_008042775.1. Classification (NCBI taxonomy): domain Eukaryota; kingdom Metazoa; phylum Arthropoda; class Insecta; order Diptera; family Drosophilidae; genus Drosophila; species Drosophila pectinifera. The sequence continues at coordinate 96,841 of VNKC01003707.1, forward strand.
GTCCATCGAGATCTGGCCGCTCGCAACGTGCTCCTCGACCACAATGGCATGTGCAAGATCTGCGACTTTGGCATGTCCATCGACCTGGACGCGGAGCGGCTGCGCAAGGAGCAGGAGAAGAATGCGGCCAACGATCTGCTGCGCCACAATGCCCACAAGTTCAAGTTCGACTTTGGCAGCCGGTACATCCTGCAGCACTGGCAGCACACCTTCGGCCAGGGCCAGGGTCCGGGCCAGGGACACTGCTCCAAGGAGCACGGGCACGGGCACGGGCACGGGGAGAAGAAGTCGCACCATGGCCACGACACCATCGGCAAGCGACATGCCCTCCCCATCCGCTGGATGGCCCCGGAGAGCCTGCAGTACCACATGTTCACCACCGAGACGGATATCTGGGCCTTTGGCATCGTCCTCTGGGAGATCGCCACTCTGGGTAGGCTCTGGGACAGCTTTTAGCCAATATATGATTCACAGAAAGATTTGCAAGTAGAAATAATAATGGAAAGATACAAATTTAAAGATAGTTTGGAATAATTTATCTTCATATATAGAAAGACTGTCTTTACTTTGAAAGATTCTCGTTAGCTTTGATCCATTGAGTTCAACAGACCAGAAATAAAACCATTAATTCTGCTTCTAAAGCCAGAAATAGTAGCATTTACCTGTCAAAACTAAATAGCATTCATAAATTATAGATGTCGTTCCATGATTCGATAATGATCATATTGAATTTGCACTTAGTTTTTGTGGTTTTCTGTTTGTTTATGTGAATCACGCTATTGTGACAATATTATTGCTAGTTAAATAAGCATTTTTCTAGAGTTAATTATCTAGTTATGGCTAAACGAGTTTATTAACACTCATGGGACAGTTTAACTGATTCGGAGAATAATTCAGATCCGGCTATGGGTTTTCTTGGCTATAGAATTACCTTGTGAAATTTATTAATATTTAATTTACTGAACACTACCCCTACTAATATTTATTATGACAACTTGCAGGCTCCACGCCGTACTCCCAGCTGACTGGCCGGGAAGTCATCCGCCGGGTGCCCCAAGGAGTCCGCCCGGACCTGCCCAAGGAGAGCCGGCACGAGTTCTACAACCTGATGTCCCGCTGCTGGCACAAGGACCCCCACATGCGACCCTCCTTCGCGCAGTCGCGGCTGGAGATCACGAGGTCCCTGCACAAGTGGGTGGACGACGACTCGGCGGCCTCGGACTACATGGACGTGAGCGGGTTCAGCGAGGATCTCGAGCACGGAGTGGTCTACTTCAACCACCGCATCTCGGAGTTCGAGTGCGAAATATGACGCTGACTGAACCAACCCCAACTCAGCCACCTCAGTCCCAACATCCCAGCCCGAACTCACCAAACTCACCTCTGTCTCTCGAAATTCTCCTCCCCAGACGTGCTTGTCGAGCAGTATTATTTGTATTTTATCGTTAGTCCCCCCTTCGACCCAGAGGGTTTCTTTCATTGTAAATATTTATACGGAAATGCTTATGATTTACGTTTAATGAATGGCGCTACCTATGCCTAGTTTAATATTCGTCACTTAGTTCTTCTAGTCTGTATCTGAAATCCCCTCTTCGAGTTGAGCTATATCCCCCGACGTAGCCAGGATTTGACTGCACCCCCCAAACGTGAGTTTGGCCCCATCTCTGTTGTGTAAATTGTTCGTTGATATAGGCGTGCAGCGCATAGGATCTATCTAATTGTATTGATATCTAGCTATAGAATTGTACAAATAAATTAATTAAACACGAAATATAACTATGATTATTACACCAGTTAAAGATGGTTTTTATTCTGTGGAATTTATAAATTTAAATGTTTGGGTTTTCCTAGATTTTAACTCAGACTTGGTTCTGTTAAGTTTCTTGTTAACCGATCGCTTTAAGCGCACTGTTAGCTTACATACTGTCAGTTAGAGCTTTTATTACCAGTCTGGCAACCTCTGATTCAACCTTACTCTGTGAGAGGTTTTCATCTTTTTGTTTAGATCTGGCTATTTGTTTAAGCCAGTTCCATTGAACTGGTTCCTAAAGTAAGCTCAATTATTTAAGTTTTTACATAAAAATCTCCAAAATTATTCAAAGATTACTGAACTCTGAAAGCGCCTAAGGTATGTATTACTTCCCCTTTTAAAATATTTTAAAAACTATAAACAATGTTCTTCATTATAATTTAAATGTATGCATAGTCTGAATTTGCTCTAGATGTCTTAAATGTTCTTATGAGTTTCGGTAAGTATTATTTACATTTTAAAAATATTTTAAAAACTATAAACAATTTTCTCCATTATAATTCATTATTATTCATTATTTTACAGCATAGTCTAAATTTGAACTTGATGGCTTAAAAGTTTTTATGAGTTTGTGAATTACTTACTCCTTAAAAATATTTTAAAAAGTATAAAAATATTTCTTCATTATAAATCAAATGTATTTTCCTGCATAGTCTGAAATTGCTCTTCTTGGCTTAATATTTCTTAGGAGATTGGGTTCATTTAACCTTGAAAATGTATAAATAAATATTGTGCACCATATTTTATGCAAATCAGTAGTACTTCACATATTTAAGCCTGTATTGCTCAAGACTAGGGTATGGCGCCCTAAAGGCCTGACCTAAAACCGGAATTTGAGTTAAAAACTGACTTCCAGTCGCCAAAATTATATGCATAATTAGGTCTTAAGCAGCAGGCCTCTTGAATATTAACCTGAAATGCAAAACCATAAAGGAAACCTGAACATTTCAATGCCAGTATTCTGATGCATTCAATATTATATTTTTCGAAATGCAGGGTCACTAATCCCACAGCGACTTCACCAGACTGCAGTGCCACTTTGTGGTCACTCCCCAACCGGAACACTCAAATCGGAAAATAGAGAAATAAATATAAAAATAAAACTGTAATGTGCAAATTAGCCAAGTGCATCGCGCTGGTTTTTTTTATGGCCAGGGAGATGAACGCCGGTAGCGGAAAATCTGCCTATATGCGGCGTGAAAAACCAGCGATGTTGTTGGCTTCAGTGGAGGACAGTTTTGGCCATGGTTGCCTGATTGATGACGCTGCAATTAAACACACGTCCAGCGATGCGGTAATCTCGACAAATGGACATTAAGATAAAGTGCGTGGAGGCTGGGAGGCATTGCGTGCAAATGAAAACGAAATGAAAATCCAGCTGGTGCCGTTGTGCCGCCGTGGTTACCAATGAAAGTGTGAAGAAAATGCTCTTTAAGTGGTCATTGAAAGTGCCACAGAAGCAGGAGGAGGGGGCACTTGCCCTAGAGCACTTGACGCTATAGTTTATGGGTTTAACCAATGATGAAGAAATAACAATAAAGCGCAAAAAAGCAAAACGACAAAGGCACGAGCAATCATTAATAGACGCGGAGTCAAGATAGCGCACAGTGGGGTGCAAGGCTATTTAGAGTCGTAACTTTGGCTATTTTTAGTCGATTAAAGTGTCTGAAAAGGATTAGATACTAAAATAGATCTTTTACTATTCAGACTGTTATAGGTTTAAAATTTGTAGCTTCATGGTCGTTGAACAGAGGGAAATCGTACAATAATTTAAGTACCTAATAATTTTTGACTGAGAAAGATAGAAATAATGATGTTATAGCTCTTAAAGGACATCCTTCCATAGCATTTATATTTTCTATATACTCCGTACTTCCAAGAGTTCTTACAAATGATTTTATATATTTTATAAATATTAAAATACTTAAATACTTACTTAATACATTTTAAAGAGAAGTAGAAATTAAAGAAACTTTATCTGCCTTAGTTATTAATACTCTAAAGTATACTTTATTAAATCAAAATATTTTCTAGCCAATTTTTAATTCATTCTTTAACTGATATAATAATAAATAAATTATTAACAATATAACAATCGCCAGTAGTCCACTGTGCTTCGACTGACGGATAGGCGGAGGCGCTAACAACCTGCCCAAAGTTGCCACCGAGGGCTGTTTTAGAAAACGAAAGTGCCGCCGCGGCTGGCTGTGAAATTAATTTCCTTTCCTCAACTGACCCCCGTCGATGAAGTGGTCAGAGTGTTTTTCGCGGCTAATGATGCCGATAGAAAGCAGTTTAAATACACGGCTTAGCATGCTTCCGCTTTTGGCGATTTGCTTCCTGACCCAGTCCCAAAACAAATGACTTCAGACACGAACTTGGCTCGCGACGCGAGACGAGCGACTCAGAGCTCTAGCCAAATTATTTATATAAATAATGAAAAGCTTCCGCGTTAAACGCTAATATATTCAAATATGCAAATGAGTGCCATCCCAGCAACGGTTCAATGACCTGCGAACCGCAAAACTGCACAAGAAAAGCAATTTTCTGAGGCACAAACACGTTGCAGTGAGTTGAAATTGCTGCAAGAGGTCCAGAACGCCAACCGAACCAAAGGCGCAGCCGCAGAAAGAGCAGCAGCAGCAGCAGCAACAGCAGCAGCAGAAGCCGCAGCAGTAAAAGAAGCAGTAAGCAGCGGCTGAGGCAGCAAATCAGTCGGCGGCGAGTGTTGAAAGCGTTCAGACGTAGCAGGCGGATAGAAAACAAGGCTAAGTGCTGAAGCGCAGTGAAGGTGAATGCCAAGAAGTGTGGCAAAGTAGAAAATCTGTTAATTTAGCCGCGTGTGAAAAGTGTGAAAAATCTGCATTCGAAGTCTGCATATCCGTACTGAATAATCAGCCAGACGGCACTGGCACTGGGCAGAGCTATAAAAAGTGAAAATTATCGGCCCAAAGTGGAGTGGAATGGAAACTCGGTTCTTGCGCCGCAACAGGAAATAATCAGTTAAAAAAAGCTCAAAGCCCAGGCAGATCGGAGAAGGGAGCGGAGAAGAACCCAAGACTGAAGCCGAGACGAGCCGAGCTGATCTGAGGTGATTTCTTGAGCTCAGCCTCGTTTTATAAATTAATCATAAAAAAAAGAGCGGAAAGCAGAAAACCGAAAACCGAAAACAAAGAAACAAAATCGAAATTGGAATTTTAAAATACGATTTTATGTGTGGTTGTTGCTGAGGCGGCGGCATGTGTGTGGTTTTAGCCAAATATGTGAAATGGAAAAAACTTTCTAAATGAGCAGAGAAAAAAGCGCTCAGAGCGACGCACAAAAATTTGAATTCTTTTTATTATTCTTTACGCCCGAGGAAATTGTGTCAGGCCGAGCTGTTTAAGGTGTGCGTGTGTGTCTCTGTTTATTTATATGAGTTGCCGCTTTTCGGTATTTATGCTCGTCGAGTTTGTGCCCTGAGTCTTTCGTTTAGGGCCTGGCAAATTGGTTGGGACTTTTATGACGCGCTTTTTTTTGTCTCGTTGCTGATATTGATTCTCCGATTCCGATTTGTCCGCTGGTGGCTAGTGGTTCAGCGGGTTCGCTTACTAGGTTAGTCGGTTAGCGCCTAGTTGCGTCTTGGCTCTAGTCTGCTTAGTAGGATTCTGCGGAGATTGTCAGCTCGCGCGACTTTCTGCTTTCCGATGTTTCTTCTGGCACTGGCAGAGCTTTAATTTGTTTCTTCAATTCGTTGTGCTCAGTTTTTGCTGGCTTTTTTGTGGACGGGCCCCGTTTCGTGGTCTGCGGAACGCACGCAAATTACAAGATAATTAAAGTGCCCAAAGAATTCGCTGTGGCATTGCATGCTCAGCCAGCTGCAGCATCTGCATCTGCGCTCCCACTCCCCTTTCCGACTGTAATTTGTTTTTTATTTGTACTCTCCTGGGATGGCACCCACGGCAGATTGCTGGGATGCCTGGGAACCGAAATAATGGCTCCCACTTCATATGGGAAACGGCCGCGACTTATTGGCTTAATTTGATTAATCGTGGTGCGCTTTCCCAGCCGGTTGCGGGTTACCAGTGTATACATATCTATATGCAAAGGCCGCAAAAAATAAATGAAAATAAAAAACCAGAAGCACCAGCATTTTCCTTCGGCCTTTTTGGCCATTAGCGATGATGGTCTCCTGCGCAGGTGTGCGAGATAAATTAAAGACAGCGCACCATAGGCGCATCCATGACAACGGCGGCATCCTCACGTTCGTGCAGCTAACATTGCGCATCATTTCATTCAATTATTTGCCTTGGGTGCCTGCACTGTCTGCTTCTCTGGAAGAAACGAATCTCGCCAATCTCCGGCCCACGTAAGGCTTCAGGCCGTAAGTCTTCGGGCCCGGCCTTGGCTGCCTTTTCTAAACTGTCAACTGCTCGGCGGTGGCAGCGGCAGCGGTGGTTGCCTCCGCGGATGCCGCCAAATTTTCACTTTTCATCCGCACAAAAGGTCACAGCATCTTTGGCAAGCATCGATGCTGCAGCTGGGCCGTGAGCTGTGAGTGCCATTGCCTCCAAGGAGTTGGCCGCTTGCCTGTTGGCGTCTTGGCGTTTTGGCGTTTTGGGTGTAGTTAGCATTCAGATTTGTCAGCTCCTTGGTGTATTCAGTGGAATAAAGAAATACAGAAAGAAAGACAGGCTTTCCTTTGCAAATATCACATTTGCATCGGTAAGAAGAGAAACCTAGGGCAGTTCAGATAAAGGCAGGGGTTACTGGGGAATAGTGATGGCAAATTGTCATCTTTCTGAAGAGGTATGTGTATACTTTTTATAACTATCTCTTCTTATTCTATTTTATATTGAAGTATCTAAAAAATGTCTAAAATATCTCAAACTTTCTCAAAAATGAACTCTAAGAGTAATGATGCTTAAAAACATTTGTAAAAGGCATTCTATCATCATTATTTTTCTCTAAGAAACAGATTATCTTCTTTTCATTATTTAGCATATTAACCCCCTGAGTTTGGTTTCATTTAAATTAGCATCAAGTACTTCCACAAGTTTATAAAGAAGAAAAAGTTTGCCAGTACATAATGTATGCAAAATATATATTGTTTAAATAACAAGCTCTAAGTACAGTAATAAAGATTTGTTCATTTTCGAGTTCCGCCTGTTTTGATTGGTTTGTCCTGTGTTATTTAGCTGCCGTTGGGGGAGTCTCCCCAAGCTTTTAGCGTTTGACAAATGTCTGCATCATGGTAATAGGAAGCTAGGGCCACTGCCAAATCAATCACACGACCTTTCGGCGTGTCTTATGGCCGCAAAGTGCCTTAAAACTGCAGGCCAGAGTCATAACCTCGTGTGGTAATAAAAATGGCAAAGGCAACAGCAACCGGAGCGGCTTGGAGGCTTCACGCCTTGTTGGGCAGCCAGCAGATATGACAGTCGACTCCGGCTGGGATGATCATGACGACGCCGATGGCTGAGTGCGATTACCAAAAGCTGGCGACGCGAGATGACTCGAGACGCGGCTGCCGTAATAGTAATGGTTATAGTCTTGAGTGGCTAGAGTGGCTAGAGTCTTGGCCCGGCCAAGACGACGGTGGTTACGAGACGGGAGCCGGGTGCCCCGCACTCGTAATAGCTAACGTTCATGCTAATGACTCTTACTTTCGATGGAAAGCCAAAAATAAGTGGTTATGAATTTCTAGGCAAATCGCACCAGTCCCAGAATAGACTAAGGTGCTCTTGGCTTATGAAAGCGTGTGAGTGCGGCCATAAATAAACAATTAAGCACCTGTCATTGTTCGCTTCGGGGAATTAAAGCAGGCTTAATAGCAGCGACTGACCGCCCCCTGAATTAACTTTCCTCCGCAGACGGAAACAAAAGCAGCCGCGAAAATAAGCCAGAAAAACAGAAGAGCTGAAAATGAAAGTGGGCCGCGCCTTCGGCTGCCTCTTCTGGGCCCTGCTCTATTGTGTGCTCTACCTGGACCTGGTCAGCGGGAACTCCGCCGACGATGAGCTGCTGGACTTTGACTTTGCCGACTCCAAGGATGTGGCCGGGGGAGACAACTGGCAGCTGGACGATCTGGAGGATCAACAGGGCGAGCAGGCGGATAAGAAGCTGGAGTCCAACATGCTGGACTTCAGCGTGGATCTGGATGAGCCGTTGCCGGAGCGCCAGATGCCGCAGTTTGACTGGCGGGAACGGGCTTTGAGGAATGCTTTGGCCAAGGCTCTGGCAGATGCGGAGCTGCGCCTGAAGTTCACCGAGGTGATGCCCATCCTGAGGGTGCTCTCCTCGCAGCAGCGACTGGCCCTGTCCGCCCTGATCTCCGCCCAGATGAACGCCAAGAAGGGCCACGACCTGAAGCTGGAGCAGGTGAGTTCGGGACACCTTAAAATCGCCAATATTTTATTATTTAAATGGGTGAAAGTGCATTAATATTAACCATTAGTAAATTCAATAAATTCTGGATTAATCTTAGCCGTTTCTAATTCCCCCAGGTTCGCATGATGTTTGGCAACGACAAGAAGCTGCTGCTGCCGATTGTCTTCGATCTGGCCAATCTGGTGAGGAGTTCCGCCCGGAAGTATATCAATCTTGGCTCCGACTTGGTCTCTGCTGCACTGTTCCACAAGCCCATCGATCGCAGGGAGGATGTCTTCACTGCGGAGGAGTCCCTTCACGACGACCAGGTGGGCACCATTGCAGTGAGTGCCAAGCCGAAGGAGGAAGCCGAATCCCTAGAGGACTTCTTCGAGGAGATGCAGTCAGAGGTGCTGGATCCGCAGATGATAAACGAGGCGCTGCAGGCTGATCTTCGAAACAATAAAACCCAGTCTCCGGAGGAGGGAAAACATGGTCAGAGAGTGCGCCGTTCGGCCAATGAGTTTGTCCACAAACTCACGCGATCCGTTCCCCGTTCGGTGACGGAGCAGCAGCTCTTGGGGGGAATTGCGGGACGCACCATCAAACTGAATACCACAGCCTTCCAGCAGCCCAGTGGCTCCACGGAGGAAAAGGATGAGGAGGAGGCTGTGGCCTCCAGCCAGCCCTATGTGGAGATTGAGGACCTGGCCTTCGCTGGCCTCAACGGCACAGAAGTGCCCCTAAGTGCGGACGAGAGGCTGGACCTCCAGCGGAACAGCGGCGAGGAGTCGGAGAATCGAGAGGAGCCTCTGCCCAGTCCCGAGGAGCTCATAGCCGGACCCCGCTACCGCCCGGGCAAGCGTCCGCTTCCCGGCCACAAGTCGGGCTCGCCCATCAAGCGGAAGCGGGTGCAGCCGGTGGCCAGTGGGAGACCAGGACGGCCCAAGACCGCCGCCAGTTCCCACAAGCCGGTGGTGTCGCCTCCGCACAAGAAATGCGAGCGCTTCACCAGCAACATGTGCATCCGCACCGACGACTATCCGCTGTAAGATCCCTCCCGTAGCTAGTTGGTGAGCGGTGCTCCCGGGTCCTGGTTCCTGGTTCCTGGTTCCGGTCTCGGTCCTTAGTCCTTAGTCTACTTTAGTCCGATTTTAGCCATTAATAAAACAATAATTTATTCAACTCACCTGCCCAAGCTCCCTTGCACGTATGCTTAGTCACTGGTTTTTGGTAGGCGTTGCTAAGAACACCAGCACTGGTTTTGGTACGGGATGCTATAGAATCCGTTGGAATTAGTACATATCTTTCCTTGCAAATCTACACCCCGCACAGCGACCAGATCATGGGCAGCATTCGGCGGCACAAGAACGCCATGTCCGCTCTCTTGGCCGAGTTCTACGACAAGCCCAACAACAACCTGGAATTTGGCGACGACTTCGACGACTTTAGTCTAAGCAAAAAGAGGTGAGTCTCAGAAAGCTATTAAATATATATTATAAATATTAGTGGGGAAATATAAATGTAAAAATTTAAACAGGATTGTGTAGGAAAGAGTTCCAATCGGAAATATATAACAAATCAAACTTTTCGAAAGTGAAAATTATTTATAACGGACATAAAAAGATCAAGCCTGTTTTATGGCAACTTAAGGGGCAGTTAAAAAATGTTTATAAAGGCTATATAAATTATAGGCCTTATAAAAATGTTACGAAAGGCTAGCTTATGTTTGTGCCGGAGTGATGTTGATTATTTAAGCCATAAGAGGAAGTTATAGATATTTTTTAACACATTTTTCTTATTAAAATAAGCTCAGAAAATGTTTTAAATTCAAAGTATATAATTTTGTAAAATCTTCCTGAATTATTTGATTAACATTTTTAAATTATCATATATTTAATACCATCTAACTGAATTTTTTAATATTATATTTCTTTCCCAGGCGTGAGGACGAGGGCAGTGCCGGCGGCATGTGCCAGAGCGTGGTGCGCTATGCCCGCCCCCAGAAGGCCAAGTCCGCGTCCGGGGAGTGGAAGTACATTGTGAACACTGGTCAGCACACGCAAACCCTGCGGCTGGAGAAGTGCAGGTGGGTGGCAGTGACCTTGGCACCTGTGAAAGTACCATTACCTATACCTCTTAACCTTCGATGACTTGCAGCAATCCCGGCGAGAGCTGCTCCTACCTGGCTCAGACCTACCGCTCGCACTGCTCGCAGGTGTACAACTACCATCGCCTGCTCAGCTGGGACAAGGTGCGCGGCCTCCACGTGGACATCTTCAAGGTGCCCACCTGCTGCTCCTGCCAGGTGGATGGCTACCGGCAGCAGTTCCCGCCGCTCTCCTCCATCCAGGCCAAGGACTACTCACCTCTGGCCAATATCAATGCCAACAACAACGGATATAGCACCATAAACGAAGAGGATCTCGACTATGCGGATGACAGCGAGGAGGATGAGCTGGGCCTGCGCTATCCCTCGTTCAACAACAGGGAGACCAATGAGCTCTATGCGAGCAGTAAGAAGGTGAGGGTGAAGCTGCCTGGTGTCAGCACCAGCGTGGGTCCGTACCTCAGTCCTCCGGACGACGACGAGGATCGCTATGGAGGCGGCTTCAAGGCCTCCAGCTCCAGTTCCAGCTCCGGCTTCGGCTCGAAGAAGTATTACAGCCAGGCGAGCCGCCGGCGGCCGACGCAGCAGTCGGAGGCGCGTCTGGACTTGGATCTGGCGCAAAGCGAGACCCATTCGGACCAAGAGGTAAACCCATTTGGTGGTGCTGCCGACAAGCCGCGAGTCCCGCTCAATCGCAAGCGTATTTATGCCTCCACCCACACAGCCCCACCCGCAATATCATCTGCATCCGCATCCGCATCCCCAGGAGGAGCTGCCTTTGGCCTACGATTTCCACAGACCACAAGTCTACCAGCCCGCACAGGAACCGCTGCCCTCGGTCCGGGAGGCGGCTATAGCCTCGCCGTCGGTGCCGGCGGTGGCCCTGCCGCCCATGCCCATCAAGCAGGTGCCATCGCAGCACCCGGTGCGTCCACAGCTACGCCACCTCAGCCCGGCCGCAGCAAGTCGCGACCCCGCTTCTATGCTCCACCAGCCACGACGACAGCCGGCTCAGCACCATCACCAGCATCCGCAGCATCGCCGCCACTTCCGACCCAGCATACCGCACACTGGGAGCCGGATCGGGATCGGGAGCGGGAGCGGGATCAGTCGACGGCATCACCAGCAGTACAGCCGTCGGCCGTCTATCCGGTGAGCTCGATCTTCACCAGCGGCGGGACCAGTGTGGAGTCGGCGGGCAAGAGGATCAACTACAACTATCATCCCATCATTGATTTCTTCGAGAAGAACCGGCGGGCTGAGGCGGCGGCGACCACAAGGCATCCGGCGGCGGAGGCTGAGGAGTCCCGGATCGTGGAGCAGCGGGTGCCGGGCCCCGGAGTGTTCCAGCATCCCATACCCGTGCCCACGACCCACGAGCGTCGCATGGGGTTCGGGGCTGGCGGTGGTGGTGGCGGCGGCATTGCTGTGGGTGGTGGTCAACGTCCAGGGGCAGGTGCTCCAGGGCGGCTGGGCTTTGCCAGCGACAACGCCTGGAAGCCCATGGTTGTGGAGTAGACTAAGACGCATGAAACCCACTCTAAAATCTAACGCATTAATCGTAATCTCTGCCGTTCTCGCCAGGAGCCTAATCTCGTAGTGGTCCAGCTGGCCCAGCTCCTAATCTCAACTCCCCGCCCGCAAACCCTCTAATGTTTAACCAACTATGTTTACTTATTTATTTATTTGTAGTGTGTAGCGAAAAATACGATAGGACCTCGTTGTTGGGGAGGTTCACTTGGTCAAAGCTAGAGTTATAGCAATAAAAGTAATTTATTAAACATCTATGTGTATTTAATTTTTGGGGTTAAAATTTGTTAAGAAAAGCTGGCTTTTGGTACGTACCCTCTATGTGGTCACTGTGCTGCTGTTAGTTAACAGTACGAAAATGTCTGCAAAAATTAAAGCATCTTTTAGGCGCTTTCAATGTTAATTGAAAATGTTAATGTTAGGCGCAACTGTTGAATAACAATGTTAATGTAAAGCTTGGTTTAAATGATTAGATTTCAATAATATATATAAATATTTTTTATTAATAAATTCTTGAGTTTCTTAATACTATAAATTCCTTAATTTATTTCCTTCTGTTTATATTCTCTTTTCTAACTCTATGCATCTTTATAGATTAAATACAAATGATCACAGAGAGAAATTTAAAAACTTTCTGAGCCCTTACAGAAATCCAAAAAGTATTCGGGAACTAACGAGGGACTTTATAGCCAGCCTAATATCTCCCCGATGTATATTTTTGTATTAAAAATTTAAATGAGAACGCCCAGAAATAATAAATTCAAAACTCTCTTTCGTATGGATTTAAGTAGCTATAAAATGGAAATCGAATACCATAATTCATGATTTTCGCACAGCTATAAAGTTTCCCATTGTGCAAACTTAATTGTTATTAATATTTGGATCCCTGATGTTTTTACTGTCCATAAAAACAACGGCAAGCAACGTGCCCATTACGAGTCGGCAAATGGACCATTTTAGTTTTGTTCAAGACCCGAAATTCCTGAGTTTATTAAGCCCATAATGTATTCCCGATTCGTCGATAAATCAAGCCCCTGAAGCGATCCCCATTATTCCAATAGGAAATATTTTATTCACCCAAATTAATAGACCAGTGCATAAATTAATTCGCCTTTCGCCCAGATGACACAAATACATACCATTCATACAAATATTTGCGGCTCTGGCGAAGTTCAAGTTGAGGGTCAAGCGGCGGGCTCGCTAATGAGATTCGAGACCGCGAAAATAAAAACACTTACCCACACGATCGACGAAAACTGAATTGGAAACTAGTTTTTAGCCAGAAAGTCAGAGAGCCAAAGAGCCAGAAAGCTGCATGCACAGCAACAGAAACCGTGGCTGAAATGTGCCAAGCCGCAGACTTTGCTCATATGCAAAGTGGGTTTCTAAAGCGAAACGGAGTTGGAGTCGGAGGCTTCGGCATTAGTTTCGATTTTAACTCCGACTTTGACCAGTTATTGCATTGGACGTTGAACGCAACAGCCTGCAGCCTGCAACCTGCAACCAGCAACCAGCAACCAGCTACCAGCAACTTGCAACGTCACTCGGCCAGTTTCGCTTTCATTTGCTGCCGATGACGACGACGATGACGACTTCAGAGTCACATCCATCTCGTTGCGAACGAAAGAAACAAAAAGAAAGGCTCGTGCCGGGGCAATCAAGCTGGAAAATTGGAAAAACGGCGAGGAAATTTTATAAAGGCCCAATGATAGCACACTTGGTGCACAGTTGTCGCTCGAACGCCGAACGCGAAAGTGAAAAGTTGCATTTCCCAGCGCGAGAGTAAAAGTGCAATGGCATTCAGGATTTATCCGGTGCTCCTCCTGTGTTTACACCTGAGCCAGGCCATCAAAGTGGAAGATGGGGCTCCTCCGAGCAGTTCAGTGAGTCCCACAGCTTATAGGGTTTCCAAGCCGGAGCCCAAGCGACCGGAGAATCGAGTTCCAGCGCACCTGCAGGACATTCGTCCTGGCTTTGTGGACGATGATGCGGGGGATGTGATAAGGATCATAGAGCCACCCCAGCACTTTCAGCAGCTGAAGAGGCTGCGCCATCGGCAGCCAGGTGCTCCTCCAGTGGTCTGGGAGCAGCCTCGCAAGCTGGTCACCAACAGGGCCAAGGTCGCCCCCGGCGATCTGCTGACCCAGGAGACTCAGCTCCAGAACCACCTTAACTTCCCCAACCAGCTGCAAATACCTGTGGAAATCTTGGCTTCTGTGAGAAAAACCGAGCGCTTATTGCAGCGTCAGAGGCAAAAGGGTCCGTTGGTGAGGCAGCGCCACATCCAAAGGCAAAGTCATACTTTGATTTCCCAGAAAAACCTCGAGCAGCAGCTCTATCACCACGGCCAGCAGCAGAGGCTAAGAGCGGTGCTGAGTCGGAACCAGGAGCACAAGCGGAACAAGAGGGTTAAGAGGGAGATCTCAGAAAGGGAAGTCCCCGAGGGAGATGGCCACAAGAGGCAGGCAAAGTCTGCCTACGATGTGGCACAGGGACTGAAGCTGGTGGCTCACATAGGAGACCTCCTGAAGAATGCCACCTTGTTTCTGCCCGACGAGGGTGCCACCAACGAGGTCACCCCCTTCCCGAAGAGGTCACCACCATCGCTGCAGTGCAGCAACACCACCACCTGCGACAGCCGACGACGTCGCCAGAGATTATTTAAGTATCAGACCAAGTCAGCCGAGCGGGAAAAATTTAAGGAGAGGCGGCGCCACTTCCGCAATGAGGCAACAACCACGACAACAGAGACAACAACCACGACCACGACCACGACCACTGGCAAATCAGCGGCTACAGCTTCGAGTGCTTCCGCAACTCCGCTCGCCAGTCGCCTGCTGAATTCACGCAAATTTAAATCCAAATCGCCAAATAACCACCTCGGTCGCAGCGATGATTCCATACTTTATGCGGACGTGATGACTAATATCCGCAACTTGTGGCAGGAGGACGACCTCCTGGCGGCGCCCAGGTTCATTGCCCCCGGCGAGGTGGCCAACAACACGGACTACCGTGCCCTGGACGTCTACCTCAAGGAGCTAAATCACTTGACCGAGAAGCTGCCCACGGTGGCCCCCATCACTGGACTCAACCGGGAGGAACTAGAGCGGGCCACACCCACTCCCAGTTGGTATCTGATCAATGGCGAAGGAAGGATCTACGAGACCCGACTGGACAGTCAATCGAAGCCCTCATCGACTCTCTTCCATCGATTCCCCGATATGCCCGAAAGAAATCGGAATGTGTCCACATTGGACTGGGAGTGAATCCTGCTCTTAACCTGCATAATTAGTTTTTATTAATTTATTTAGATGTAATAAAGTATTAGTAATGGAACTGAGAAATAACGAACCTATTTCCTGCCAGTGGAAGAGACAATAATCTGGCAGTTAAGCCTAATTTGGGTATTGAATAGACAGAATATTAGGGGGTTTTTGGGGACATTTAAAATTCAAATAGGCTTTAGTAAATTACTTTATTAAAAACGTGTTTCATTTAAGCCTTATTGATTCGTAAATTTTATGCAAGAGTCTGCATTTAAGTACCAGTGAGTTTTAGTACCTTTCTTAGCAACCTATCTTTTATTTATTTAAATTGTACACTAGCCCTGGAAGTCTTCGCCTTACTGCGAGGTTCCCCCAGCTCTTTCAATGCTATGGGGGATGGGGATTCTTGCTGGGCAGCCAAGCATTTAATTCTGCTAATTACCACGACTCGAGTCCCAGCCAAGTCACAAGTTCTTGGCTAATGCGGCAATTTAGATAAGCCCAAGCCAAAAGTGGCAATTAGCCCCGAGCTTGGACGGTCGGCGCGACGTGCGAAACGCATTGTATGGAGCCCTGACCCCGCCTAACATGCAAACTTGTGAGAAGATTTTCGGGGCTATTAAAATAGTTGGGGATGTGCGGGTACGGGAAAATCAAGTGGCTCAGATGAAGCGGAAGAGACACCTGACCTCTCCTTCCACGCGGGAAATAGATCTAGCCCTCAGCCCAATTTCAAGTAATACGCATACGGTTTCGTGGCTAATTTTATGGGGATGTCAGCTTTTAGATGCTAGATGTTAAATTTTTGTGACTGACCACATTTTCATTTCCACATTCGTTTTTGGCTGCCCGCAAAAAACCAACCGCCAGAAACTTTTTGGGCGCTCTTTTTTATGGGATTAGAATGTTGTTCAGCCACTTTGACAAAGAATTATTTAATTTATAGAGCGTGTGTTAGTTTTTTATGATTATTATTGAGTGTGTTGGCGGGACGGCTGATAAATTAGAGTGGAACGATCATAGGGAGGAGAAATCGCTCCATATTATGTAACCAAATGAGGGGATGGTCCCAGAAGTGTGTTGTTGTGCTGGGCACTTTGAGAAATTCTCGTGCCTCTGAGAAATCTGAGGAAATTAGATAACTATTTTGGGCATATTTGATGGATTTATGAATCCAAAAAATGTAAAAGAATTCTGTTTGTAATTGATTTTAGTTTGTAATTGTTTCTATTTGTTTTAGATGTTTTAGGTGAATATAAAGAAATGGGGCTGTGTCTCTGGAAGGTCCGAGGAAATCACAGAACTTTGTCAGCCATTGCGCCACTCGTGGGCATCCCTGACTGCGCGCTGAGTTGTGTGACTTTTCAGCGAAAAGAAGCTAAGACAAGGGAGGAGAGGAGAGCCACTGCCCATTGCGACATTGACCCCGCTGATCACAGACAACAGACGACAGACAACAGAAGGTGGGCGGTGGGTGGGTGGCTGGCATACAGAGGTAAGAGGCAACAGGCCAGAGGCAACAGGCAAGAGGGCAAGATGTGGGCAAGAAAACAAGCAAACACAAGTTGGCCCAAAGCATTGTAATTAGCAGTCGGTCATGCAAGAAATTCATTGATACTCGGGGGTTTTTTGGCGGAGCGCGGGCTGCTGCTTTGTTAGAAGCACACGCAGTTTAGGTGGAATCGCCCAAATTGGAGGGGAAAAGCGTTTTCGCTTAGACAATTGTTTTGTCGCTGGGCATTGATGGCAACGGCGTTGCAAGAATCGCTTTTTGGCCATTATAAAAGCCCGCTGCACGCTCCCAGCGTCAGTCAGTCATTTGTTGTAAGCCCCGAGTGGCATTTCCACCGTCGACGTCTTTGCTTAAAGGAAATCCGCAGTAAAACACCTCCTACAAAATGTTCCAGCCGAGATCCCTGTGTCTGCTGCTCGTTCTCGGCCTTCTGGCCCTGTTCTTGGGCGGATCCGAGGCCGTGCCACGTCCCCAGGAGGGCCGGGAGGAGGGCGGTGACCAGGAGCTGGCCGTGGAGGCCGACGAGAAGGATCTGGAGGGAGCCGCCTCCTTTGGATATGGATACTACTCGTCGCCGTACTTGGGTGGATACTACGGCGGAGGTGGATACTACGGCGGTTGGCCGCACTACAGCGGTAGTTACTACGGAATTGGTAAGATAAATATCTTAGACATGTTAACTGATTAAGGATCTAGTGTATGAGTTAAGTGTATCGAGAATATGAAAGATATTTTGTTGATGAATTAAATCACTTCAGATTAACTCGATAAATTCATTGTAAAATATTCTATAAATGAGATTGATTTTATATTGGTATGCCTAAGAATTTTCATGTACCATTTATTCTCTGTTAACCTGATCCACAGGCTATCCCTACTACGGTGGCTACTACGGATTGCATCACCACCATGGTCACTATGGACACTACTACTAAGGCGGGATTTTCTACCCCCAAAAGGAATACTAAGAAAGAAGAATCTTTTCCAGCCTCAGTAGAATTTTAGCGGCACCCAACTTCATCCAGCACTAGCTCGAGTAACTAAGTAGAGAAATAGAATCAGATTAGAGATAGCGTTAATAGCCGGCACTAGCCTCAATAGCCAGACGATGCGTTCTTGACCGGATGGCCAACAGATTAATTGCACTGCCCCCTCGCGCAAGGATAATTGCTTCCATTAAGCAGCAAAACACACAAAAAAAAAAGAGTACAACAAACCGAAACAGGCAAACTGAATATTACATAAATAAATGTTATGATTTGTACAAATTAATGCCTGCCTGTTTGATGGCTACCGTTGATTGTATTAATTTTTATTTCGGATTCTGTGCGCTGGCTATTTTATGTCATCGTAAAAGCCGCTCTGAGAAGTCAATCAGTCGAGGCACCCAGCTAATTAGCAATGCAAATGGGGAAGAAACATTTGTTTTATATCTTTGGCCTAATCTAATTAATAGCGGTTTAATTTCAGAAGCAAATTAACTGTACAAATTGCCAAGAACCGAGTCGTTAAGAGAGGCAGCACCGCACAGTAAGGCAGGTAAGCGGCGGATACACCAGCAGTGTTCAACGCGGCGTATGCGTAATTTATGAGTGGCATACCATAAATCGCTTAAGACGAGCGGATCTCGCGGTTATTGTGTAAGCCAAGTGTCTCAAATTCTGAAAACAAACCCGCTGAATGCTGGCGGTGCCCGAAACAATTTGTCTTGATCGGATTTTGACAGGCAACAATCGGATATTGGAAGTCAGACAGACGTCAAGTCGGAAAGGTCACGGAAGTGATGGACAATGGACAGTGGACGATGGACGATGGACACTCCGAAGATTAACGGCCGGCGGACGGCGAGAATGGTGCGACAATAATCGCTTGATTTCCCGGAGAAACATTTGCATGAATAAGCCGGACCAAAGGTCATTCGGTAGCCGAGAACCGAATTTCTGTTGACACTTTTCTTCTGTCGAAACGAGAACGTTTTTGGCCGCGTATTCATATTCCGATGGCCAGCCTTAATAATAGCGTTAAATTGGCCATTAAAAGATCGTTTAGCAATTCATTGATGATCTGAAGCGTGACCAAGCAGATAAATATTGCTTAAATATGATTATTATTTATTCATCAATTTTTTTGATTTAGCCATCTCGCGATCATGACTCAGTCGAGGTCCAAGCTTTATTAAAAAACGCGTTCGAATAGACGCAAAACTTGTTTTAATTAGACCGGGGGAGACTTCTGTTTTTTTTCGGTTTGCTTTTGTGTATTAATAAATTAAGCCAGCTGACGCTAACGCCGACATTCATTGCACTTTCTCACAGTCTGTGAGTTGGCCGACTTCTAGACTGTGTAGATCATTCGGCAATAGACCAAAAAATATCAGCCAGATAATATGGCTAATTGATAATTTGTTTTGGTCAATTTTACCTATGACTCTTAGCATTTCGTGGAGTATACGAACACCGTTTCTTGGCCGAAGAAAGAGATATTGAAATTCATTGAAATCATTGCTACATTGTTAAGTGGAAAAACCACTGGAATTCTTTATCCATGGTCTTCATTGTTGTTTTGTTGAGTTATTGAAGCTTGTGTGGTATTTAATTTGGGCAACGGGCACTCGAGTTCAAGTGCACGAAATGAGGTAAGTAGAGCACAGTGGATTCAATATAAAAATGATTATTACTTTATTTTAAAATTAAAATAGTGTATTGATTAGGGGAAATTATAAGTCTGATCGTGATCAATGCTGTGACTATTTTATATCCCATTTTTACTAAATTTTCCCCAATATAAATTAATGAATAAATGAATATTATTTTTTAACCACTGTGCACTCTCTGTTTTCTTTGAGATTACAATCGAAACCGAACTAGTAATTTGATTCGGATCCGAGTATTTGCTTGTTCAGCCATGCGTGGGCGGCTTTATATCTCAATTAGATGCTAATGCGATCATCATTAGCGGACCTGGGGCGACTGCATTCAAAATGCACTCAGCACTTGATACGATAATAATTTCATTATTATAAATTATCAATCTATATGCCGAGGGCATTAAGCCCCCGTCAGCGAAACGGCTTAAAGGTGTCGCAATCCCTCTGGCTTCAGCAGTCGCGCTGAGAAGTTCCTGCTGCGACAGGTTCGTGTCTTAAGTCTTTCGTCTGGCGGGGAATTATCATGTCAGGCACGTCGCCATTGCGGTCGAGCAACTATCCCCATCCGCAATCTTGTGGCAGTCCCGATGCGATTGTTCCTTGCCACCAAGGTCGCTGCGACTTGGACGCACTTGAACCCTGCGGAATCGTGCACGGAGAAAAAATCTAATTAATTCATGTTTTAAGCTAAAATAAGTTCCTATTTAATTTAAGAGTATGAAAGAAAATGTTAAAATATTTTAATATTTTAACTTTAATCTACAGACAGTAACTAAACTGATTTAAATAATATTTTATGTCATATGTGTCCTGGTCTACAAATATTGCCAAATATTATAATAATACATAATTATGCAAGTATTACTGATAATATTGCCTTAGCTTGAATAATCTTTTAAGGTTTTCAAATCCCTAAAATATTGCTATATTTAATTTTTTTGTAAATAAAATGGGCTTTTTTTGTGACAACTGAGTGACAGTTATGTTAAATGCTTCGAGTAGCTTTAATTAAAGCGCACCTATCACTCACAGAAATTAATGCATATTTCAGTTTTCAAAATTTCACTCTCTCTCTGTGCATTCATCCTGTGTTGGCCCTCGAAATTGGCCATTGAACCTGCATCAAAACGTGTTTTCCCTCGGCTTCTGATAGTGTTTTGCGGCAGCAGCTGGCTTGGCATTTGTGGTTAAGAGCCGAGGCGACTTGAAAGCGAGCAGGGGACTTGGCCGGATTGTAATGGTAAACATTTTGCATACCAAAGGCATTAAAATCTTTTGGCTTCGACCTTGCCCAGCCCGATGCTCGCGTAGGTGAATAGAGCACCGCAGGGAGTTGGGACTGTTTCTGTGTCTGTGTCGGATACAGTCTCAGTTTCTTTATACTAATGTGTGGGGCATGCTCGACTTGGCAGGCGGCAAGGGCAATCAATTGTGGCAGACTCGGCGGAGAGTTCGCTCCAAATGCAACCGACCAGAAACGCGCCCGAATAAAGAGAATCAGCGCGTATATGTGTGGTCGTTATTTAATTTCCAGTCAAGCTCTTTAATTAGCTGTTAACTTCCGCAACATTTGCGCCAAAGAATGCTTGTCTCACCAAAAAAAGAACAAAAAAATACTGAGAGATATGGCCAACTCCCAGACATGTAGTATCTAGATATCCATTTATTCGCTGTGGGTGCGTTCACTGGCTGAAAGTGATTTATGAACGCCGAGTTCCATAAATATTTACGGCAATTGTTCCGACTTCGATTTGGCAGGCCAGTTTAGGCTTTAATTAAGCGCCGTTCAGTTCAGCCCGAAATCTAAATCAAAAGTTTCCATTAGCTGCAGCCAAGTGCTGACAGGAAGTTCTCATCTCGGTTCTAGCCATGAATTATGACCAAGTTTGTCTGTCGGCCAGCGGGCGAGCGAAGCGATTTAGAAAGGCGAAATCCTGTGCCCATAAGGTCATCTTCTGCTCGAGAATTGAGCCGAGAACCCGTTCCCAGTTCCCAGTCACTTCCTCCTTTGTAACAGGATCGCTGTCGGATTCTGGCCCGCTCGGATTCCCCTCCATATGCATGTGTTGGCCATTAAGCGCGATTCTGGTTCTCAACCCCAGCGACCTTGGGACGAGAGTGCAAAAAATCCGTTCAGATGTTCCGATGCCTCGCATCTCGATCTCCATCTCCATCTCTGTGTAGGCTGCAATTAAGCTGAACTTGTTATGGTCGCCGGTTTCACTTCGGTTTACTCACCAGCAGTCGCCGGCTTTACGACCGGCAAAAATGTGTTTAACGAAAAACGAACCGACGACGCCCCAGCCAAGCATCCATCCATCTCCATCTCCCCTTCAGCTAATCGCCCCGAAAGTTGTTATAAATTTGTCACTTAAATTCATTACATCGATTGAATCCATTGTCAAATACGTAATTAGATCTTGATGAATGGACCTTTGTGGGTGGTTCCCTTTAACAGGCGGGGTACGCCAACTTATTTGGGAAATTGGTGACAGTAGCAAACTCGGAAATTTCAGGAAACTCTCCTCGGTGACAGGTTCTAGAATTTATGGAAGATATATTATATATTTCTTAGATACATTTCTCAAAGTTTGTATTAGCTTGAAGACTTTTAATAAATTCCTGCGACACCCAACATTAATTATTCGAATTACGTGGGAAGAGCTTTGTCTATACTCTAAGAATCATATATCTTTTGTAAGAGTTTTTAATAATTAGTTATGTACTTAAAATAAAAAATATATGCATTTTAAGCCTGATAAAAATTAATTTAAGTTCTATGTGAAAAAAACCACATGTGAAAGGTTTCCACAAAATTAAAATAATAATTATTATTATTTGTTAAACTAAAGGAGTAGCGTAATTCACACATGAGCTGAACCTTTAAATATTTTTACCCTAAATTTAATTAGCTCGATCTTGTGACATATATCTTTCGATAAACACTTTCTGGCTTATCTCATCGCCGGAATCAAAGACACTTCTCATTTTAGAGTATGACAAACTGCGCCTTCTCGAGTTTTACTTTCATTTGTCATATTTGATTGTTTATTTATTTGTGAGTATTTTGTATCAGTTCGATTTATACAAGTGCTAAAGCGCCCGGAGGTTTAATGAACTGTTGGCGGATTTGTTTTGGGTGAAAACCATTGAGGCTGAATCACCTGCTGATTATTATTATTTATTTTATTTTTGCTACCTCCGTTGGTTGTTGGTTTTATGAGCGTTTACCTTGCGGTCGTCGGTGGCGAATCATTTGTATGCCATGGGCGAAATTGTCGCAGCGAAATGCATAAAGACTCTGGGTGATTTTATATTATTTATGGCACGAGTCCAGGGAATTTTAACCAGGTTCTAGTCACATCCTAGTGTCAAGTGCTGTAATAATGCTTATAGTATCTGGTGATTTATTACTTTATTTTGGTTAACCTAATGTGCAATCAAAGGCTTAACATTCATGAGTGTTTTTCGCATTTACAGGAATGCTAAAAAGCTGTTATGGGATCTTAGTTTTTGCTTAGTTTTAGTGCTAAGCGGATTAGGCGAATAGAATTTCTAGTTATACGACGGAAACTCGGCTCATCTCTGCTCCAGCTCCGTAGTTTTAATTATCGGCTGGCAATAAACGATCTCGGCTTCAGTTCAAGTCGCTAATGGCATTTCATTATGAGCGCTGTGCGGCTGAAAAACATAGTTTTGAAAGTTGAAATACTTGAGTCGAATCAAATGGCTGTTGTACACACCGCATCTTGTACGGGCAATCTTCCGGTTTTCGTTCGATTTATGATTATTAATAATAATTGAATTTCTACTTGTTCGACGAGCAGCGAACTCAGACCAGCATCTTTCCGCGGCTTTGTTTCGCTCGCAGGGTTTAAGGTTTTTTTTTTGTATTTAGAGCTTAATTTAATGGAATCAACAATGGAGACCGTTGGTTGATCGATTGTCTAATTTGTCAGCCAAAGGATTAGTACGAAGATCAACATTAATAAGCCATTAAAGCGGCATGAACAAGGTTTCCCCCTCTCGCATCGCCTCGCTCGATCTCCTCCCCTCAATCACAAAGGGTGCAGTTCCGCTTGATTGATGAAACCGAAGCTATCGGATCGCTTTTCACACTTTTGGCCAGCTCCACTTCTACTTCTGCCTCATTTCCCCTGGTAGTTTTGGACTGCCATTTAAGGTCATTCAACAGCCCAAATAAAAGCAATCTGAAACCGCTTCAAGCTTCGATTTTGGGGTTCTTTTTGCACTCCGATCGATATTCGGTGCTCGGAAATTCAAGGCCATCGCATCTCAGCTCACTTCAAACGGTAGCCAAACTGCAAGGCGAAGATAACGAAGTAGTTAGGCACGCTCGCGATGAAAAGAGGAGGTTTTAAGAGGTTTACTAGATAATAATAGAGTTTAGATTGAAATGACAGTGCGCTTTAAAAATAATGTTCAGTGGTCACTGTGTTATGTTTAATAGATAGCAATTAAGTTTTTAATTAAATTGAAGAAAAATGTAACCTAACTCTTGGCTTATTTATATCTCAAAAGTCTCCATCTCGTTTTGTTTCATCTCTCGTCATTCGGCGAAATGCTTCGACTTGAACTTTTAAATCATGAGCTCAAATTATATTGCATTAAGTCTTGAAAGTCTAACTGGGAGTCGTTAGAAAGTTTAATTATGCTGGGGTATTCTATATATAGCTTAGTTAAAAAGCTTATTTAAGAACTACAATTTTATGGAATATAAAACCAAATTATAACTTTCAATTCCTTATTCTCTGCAATTAATAAGGAAACCCATTTAACCTTTCCTTTTAAACTATGTTCCCATCTATAGTCTCATTCATCTCTTCCGTATCTCTATTTTTGTGTACAATTTCTTACTTTTCCTTATTTTCCCGCCCCGAGCTCTCTGTAAGTGTTCAAGGTCATGCCATTGCTATTTTTGGCCCATAATTATGGCAATTTGTGGGCCAAGTTTCGTGCGTCTTCTGCAGCTGGCAAAGCGCAAACTCCCAGTTAGTCTTAGACTGCCTCAAGTTAGACTGGGCGGAGCTTCGAGATCGATTAGCACCCTGAAGTCTGGCTAATTGTGGGCACGCACGAAGCCCAGCTCTAGTTCCGAATTCCTCTACAGGTGGTCTCTGCAAGCTCACCTCAAATGCACAGAGAGAAAGTAATATCAGTATCAAAGGTCTTATTACATTTAAATATATTTTAAATATTTATTGTTCATTAAATGAAAAGATTGCTTAATATATATATAATTTACATATTTCTAGACTTACAATATATTAATATATTTTATAGAATAAATATTTATTATTTTTATGTCAGATCTTTCTTAGTAATGATGTCTAGAATCAGTTGGGAACTCTAGCATCAAGACATTTTTATTATTTTACAGAACATCCCCGAGCTTTAACATCTTTTTACAACTTAAGATGACTTCAAGACTTAAGATCCATTCTATCATCATTTCAGATCTTATTTTTCTTTCTCTGTGGGATCGCTCACCTGGCTGCACTGCGCATGCGTGGCGAAGCGTCAGAGGCGGAGGCAGCGGCTGCGGCTGCCGAGCGTCGCCTTCGTCGGCGGTCTTCGGCTGCGGCAGCGGTCGCTCTTATAAATACGCCGGGCGTCGGCGCAGTTTTTGTTATTTGAACTTCAAATCTGCTCGAGTTCGCATCGTCGCTGGCGAAACGCGCGCGTTTTCTTAGCGATTTTGGCCGCCTGAACGCGGCTCTACCGATTAAGTGTGTGTGACCGCTTACAAGTGGGTAGCTGTTGCCTTAAACAGAGTGACTTCTATATGGAACACTCGCTCGGATGTAAATAGCTAAAATAAATCGCAAATGTATATTTTAGGTGCTGACGCAAGTGCTGAAAGTTTCAAGTTGATCCGTGGAATATCGGGGTTGCATCACGAATCGAGAATGAAGATGGTGAGTGGCAGTGCGAACCGAGTGCCGACGAATGGGCCAAATTAGCTGAACAATCAGGCCATAATCGTAACTAGAATCCCAGAGAATTCACACTTTTTTAAGGGCGCAGTTGCAGGTTGCACGTTGCAGGTTGCAGTTGCACTTACAGCTGGCCCGCTGGCAAAGGCAAAGGCAAACGCAAAGGCATCCCATGAGTTGTCTGTCAAACAAAATTGCCCAACGCCAAGAGTTTCTAAAAAGCGACAGCGTCGAAAAACAAACAAACAGAAACTCCGGCCACGCTGAACAGCCAGCGGAGGAGTAGGAGTCGCATGGTAAATTTGCATAAATGGCGCTACAATTGAGGAAAATCGGTACAAGTACAAATAAAATAACAGAAAACAGCTGGCAGCAGTCATCAGTCAGAGACGAAGACCGAGACATACACGCAAAAAAATAGAACATTTTCTAATGGTTATTAGAGGCGTAAAAGAGGTGACCATATAAAACAGGTCTTTTTAAAAGTACTCAAAAATATCTATTACAGGAAAGAAGTACGAATTTTGAATTGGTAAACTGAGATCAAAGATATATAATACATTTTCTTGAAATCATTATAAGAAGAAGAATATAACTTACATCAAGCCCTTTTAATTAATTTCAATTATACATTTGTATTTAGGATAATACTCTATTGTCATATATTCCCTTTTAAGTTTGCTTAACATGAAATATTAATTGGTTAAGGGAATGATTCAGTTCTGATTTAATTTTGATTTACTTAAAATATTGACGTTATAATGAATCATTGTTATGCGTTGTCAGATTTAAATAAAATTGCCATAAATTTAACCGGACAGAACAAAGAGCACTAAAATTGTAGGCAGATGTAGAGTTCCCTCAGAACAACTTATTTGTAGAATAAGTGAAACATCCGTGAGAGGTTTACTTACTCTTTATTATTTATAGCCTGCTCTGTTTCGAGTGGAGCTAATGGAAAATCCCCGAATTGATCTTGAAATTTTTTCCCGTGCAGACCTGCCGCAACGCCAACTGCATTGGGTGACTCCGCCGACTCTTAGGTCGACCGAGTCCCCACCGAATCTCCGCCAATGACTGACTCACTCGAGGGCGACTTGAAGCGACTCCGCGTTGCGACCGGAAGCGCTCATAACATAGTGATCTTCACGCATGCGCGTGTTCTTGGCCATTTCAAGAGCGGTGCCCAAGAGGCCCAAAGGGGGCCAGCAGATTTGGCAACCGCCCAGTGGCCTCAAGACTTGGTTAGCTTGAGCTTGGCCTGACGCTTGAATGAGTCAATGGGCAGCAGAACTCGGGCCAGTGTTGAGCAACCGCAATTAACGCCGAGCACAAGCCGTAGAAACTGATTTTCCCCCAAGGTCGTCACACCACACATAAATAGATGTGCTGGCGCTGAAGCTGGCGCTGGCTTTATGGCATTTCACACGCCTCAATTGTGACAATTAACGCCCCCCAGTTGGCGGCATTTGTCGCCTAAGATTGCCTAAGGTTTTGTCTCCGTTTCAAGCCAGGGAAAATGACTCGACATGATTCGGGCAGATTCTTGAAAAGGCACTCCTCGAGCTGCACAACCTCACCCACTTTACACACACATTTTTTCTCATTTTATTTCGAGAATTATGCCCGGCCGAGATGACGCCGCACATTCGGTTTGCTCGGCATTTTGTAATGGGTGCTTTAATTGCGGACTTGTAAGCTCACCATGGAGCTACATTCAATTAAGGTCAACAGGAAAACGGATATGTATCTCTTAATTCGTTCGGGCCATGTTTAAGGCGGATTACCAAAAAGTCCGCCGGATTAGCTACTTTGGACCGTTCTAAATGAATATTAAAGCGGAGAATCCGACTCCGCCCCGAGAATTATTCATGTTATGCGACACCTGAGTCAGTGCCATAAAAAACATTTCAACACAAAAACTTAATTGGGTTCTGACTTTAATGGACATACACATATCAACGCGAGTTGTCAACTAATAACGAAATAAAAACCACAGAATAGGAACAGAGAGGTACATTATTTTCGGCTCTGACTCTGCTCAGAACTAGTTTCGATTCTTGCCACAAGTTGAAGAAAGATTGGCAAATCCGGCGGAGTTTAAGGCCCGACAGCTGACAAGTCGCTTGAGTGAGACGAGTGGCATTTTTCCATAACAATTTATCATCGAGGAGTCTGGGGGCAAAAAACATCGCCTCAAGAATCATAAATCCATAAGAACACTGCGTGGGAGGCTCTAAACTATTTCCATTTGATTGAGATGATCTCCAGCGGCTTTGACGCGGTTTTTGTCTAGATTTTGTTTCTTTTATTATATAACTTTTGCCATTGTCTCGATTCAATTAAGGTTTCATTTTAATGACCAGTCTTTAACGACTCGCCGCCTTGAAGCGCACTCGTAGAAGCCGTTTAGGTTTATTTTTAGTTTTATTTTCTTGCCAAATTTATGTGTTTCAATTTGGGAAATGGAATTCCGGGTTCCAAAGATTGCATACAGCCGCTTCTCTAAAAGTTATATCTCTTATCTTGTGCTCAATTAGAGCGGGTCGTCTTAATAGTTTCTTATTTACATAAAGCCCAGACGCGAGTGGAGGGATTTCCAAAACTAATTAGATTTTAGCATCTCCGCGGGTTTATCGAACCGGTCGGCGTGACTCTGGTGTTTTGATTGCCACGAGGCCATTCACACTTGCCAACTATTTAGAACAATTCTAGGCGAGTGGCAGATGCGTCGACCTTGACTCTGCTACCAGCTTTTAACTCATATTTTTCCAGTCAACAGCATTTAAAATGCAACCACATGCGGGCTGGGTCCCCGCCTCTGGAAATAATCAATCAAGCAGGCAATTAGCGTACAAAAATGCGTTTAATTAGACTTTTAGCCGGCCAATCAATAATGTGCGTGGAGAGCCTTCGCCGAAGGTGGCCTAATTGGGCCGCCAGCCTCGTGGCGAATTCCTTTTGGCCAAAGCCGATGGTGTCAATAGCTGACACAGTCATTGGCCAAATTGTCCAGCCTTAATTATATGCGGAAATTTTCGACGCTGCCGCGGCACTGAAAATGGCCATAAACGGCCGAGGCCCACGTAGATATCGTTCGTCACTCCATCACTCCGCTAAATACGCAAATATAGATACAATATATATTCAGATACAACAATAAAAGTCCGAGACTCTGATTTAAGACCATTAGGGTTTCGCCAGCCAGCCACTAAGTGATATCTCTCTCTGCTTCTCCTCCGCAGCTCGGTGTGTTTAGTCTGGCTTTGATCGCCCTAAGCCAGAGCTACTTAGCCGGGGCTCAGGTAAGTGAAGCCGCTTTGGAGTGCCATCAATCTGGACGCGATTAGCTAATTGATTCGTCCGCAGGGCTACGACTATCCCCAGCCCAAGGTGCGCTTCGCCGACGGCTACTCCTACCCGCAGCCGGCGATCCCCTTCCCGCCGGAGCAGCCCAAGTACCGGCCGCCGGTGCAGCAGATCATTCCGCAGGAGCCGAAGCTGGTCAGCAGTGGATACTCCTACCCCAAGCCGGCGGTTCCGTTCCCTCCGCCCACGCAGCAGCCGCAGATCAGGGTGACGTCGGGCTACTCCTACCCCAAGCCCTCGATCCCCTTCCCGCCGCCGCCGCAGCCGAAGCAGCAGGGATACGACTACCCCAAGCCCGCTGTTCCGTTCCCACCGCCGACGAACCCACCTCAGAAGTACCTGCCGCCCACGAATCCCCCACCACCGCCGCCGCCACCACAGCCCAAGTCGGGTTACGACTACCCGAAGCCAGCTATTTCGTTCCCACCACCCACGGCCCCACCACAGAAGTACTTGCCACCTGTGACCACCACTGCAGCTCCTCCACCGCCGCCGCCACCGAAGTACCTGCCGCCTCCGCAGGTGAAGCAGGGCTACGATTACCCTAAGCCAGCAATTCCCTTCCCACCTCCGGCTCCCACTAAGTACCTGCCGCCTGTGAAGCCCACCGCTCCACCCGCTCCCAAGTACATTCCCCCACCAACTCCCGCCTACATTCCCCCGCCGCAGTCCAAGTCGGGCTACGACTATCCCAAGCCCGCCATTCCCTTCCCACCTCCCACGAACCCACCACAGAAGTATCTGCCACCCACGAACCCACCACCGCAGCCCAAGTCAGGCTATGACTATCCCAAGCCCGCCATTCCATTCCCACCACCCACGGCTCCACCACAGAAGTACTTGCCACCAGTGACCACCACTGCTGCTCCCCCACCACCGCCGCCACCGAAGTACCTGCCGCCTCCGCAGGTGAAGCAGGGATACGATTACCCTAAGCCGGCCATTCCTTTCCCACCACCCACAAACCCACCACAGAAGTACTTGCCACCAGTTGTAGTTACGCCTCCACCACAGCCTAAATACTTGCCACCTGTGAAGCCTACAAACCCACCTCAGCCCAAGTACTTGCCGCCACCCCAGCCCAAGTCGGGATATGATTATCCCAAGCCCGCCGTCCCGTTCCCGCCACCCACGAACCCACCGCAGAAGTATCTGCCACCTGTCGTGATTACACCTCCACCACAACCCAAGTACTTGCCACCTGTGAAGCCCACAAGTCCACCACAGCCCAAGTATCTGCCGCCTCCGCAGCCCAAGTCGGGATATGATTATCCTAAGCCCGCCATTCCCTTCCCACCACCGACGGCTCCTCCGCAGAAGTACTTGCCACCCGTGACCACGACCTCGGCTCCGGTTACGAAGTACCTGCCGCCAGCAACGAATCCACCCACGCCCAAGTACTTGCCACCTCCCCAGGTGAAGCAGGGCTACGATTATCCCAAGCCCGCCATTCCGTTCCCACCACCAACGGCTCCTCCGCAGAAGTACCTGCCTCCTGTGACCACCACTCCTGCTCCTCCACCGCCACCACCGAAGTACCTGCCGCCGCCCCAGGTGAAGCAGGGTTACGACTATCCCAAGCCAGTCATCCCATTCCCGCCGCCCACGAATCCCCCCCAGAAGTACCTGCCGCCCGTCGTGCCCACCAGTCCTCCCACGCCCAAGTACCTTCCTCCTCCTCAGGTGAAACAGGGATACGACTATCCCAAGCCAGTCATCCCATTCCCGCCGCCCGCTCCCAAGATCGATGGCTACTCCTACCCAAAGCCGGCGATCGCCTTCGACTTTTGAGTCCCAGAACCCTTATTACTGAATCCCGAATCCCGAATCCCTTCATCCCCGCCCGGCCACTCATCACTGATTAAATGACACAATTGCCTCTGTGTGCGCATAGTGATCCTTAGGAACGTACGAAATTGAATAATTGTAATTAACTGTAATAATTTAATTTAATACCTATTTTTAATGATGTACCGGGGACCTTGCCTGCGGACTCTCCAATCGAACTTAGTCATTAAAATATGTTTATTAAATTTATGATTTAACGATTACGCGATGCTGCCGAATTAAAACGACAATGTGAATATTTATATTGCGTTTTCTTATGATTAACAAGGGAGGGAAAGTATAATTAAAAATCTATTATTAGTTAAACAAGTATAAATGATTTTATAATTGGATCACAGTATATTAGGGATGCAGTTGCAAAGGTATCTGAATGTTGAAAAGTATAAACACCCATAAGGATACAGAAGAATACCCAAATAATAGGCATTCTGAAGAGACAAAAGAACCTGCTTGAAAGTTATCTGAGCTATATAAAAGGAATGTAAGTATGCGAGATGATATCAACAATTTAAAGACATTTCAAGGACTTCGTGATAATTGTTCACGGACTTAAGCCTTCAGACAGCCTGAACAGGATATACAAATATATTTCTGCAGTCAGCCAAAAAAGCTAAAGAGGTGAACAAAGAAGTAAAAATAAAAATTCAAAAGTATCTTTCGTATCAAAACCTGTCTAAATTTACCCAGAAAAAAAAAATCACCCAATTGCAAAATAAACCATAACACTCAAAAACCAGTTTAAAAAACATCCTGTTGCTGTCACGATTAAAATATTAATAACTCAGCAGGTTAGCGGCAGCTATAAACACAAAACGGTGAGAAGTACTAATAATATCACGCTTAAAAACAAATGAGCTGGTTCATTTCCGGCGTGTATTAAGTAAGATGTTTTTTGTTAATTAGTACTTGCAGCAGACTCTGGTATCTGGAAGATATTGTTGACGGGCCCAAAAGTAGGCAATAGATTGAGTGGCTTCGATAGGCCGAATGGCATGTGGGCGTCCGCTTGCCAGGCAGAAAATGGGCCTTCCATGAGGTGGATGACATTTGGCTGTCATTCCATTTTTGGCCAAATTATGCTCTCCAGAAGACCTCAAGTATGCGGATATTTGGGTCCTTAAATTGGCATTTTTATATCCTAATTTTTGAACAAATCAAACTTAAGAATAACAATAACTTGGCCCAAACAGCTTTAAAAACAGCGGATCGGAATATATATGACCTTTGACTGTCATTCCATTTTTGGCTAAAATATGTCCTCCAGAAGACCTCAAGTATGCGGATATTTGTCTCCTTAAATCGGTATTTTTATATCATAATTTTTGGAAAAATCCAACTTAAGAAAAACTATTACTTGGCCAAAACAGGGCTACAAACAGCGCTTCGGAATATATATGGCATTTGGCTGTCGCTCCATGTTTGGCCAAAATATGCTCTCCAGAAGACCGCTGTATGCAGATTTTTGGGTCCTTAAATCGTCATTTTTATGTCCTAATTTTTGGACAAAGCTAAATTAAGAATAACCATAACTTGGCCAACACAGCCTTAAAAACAGCGATTCGGAATATGAACGGCATATGGCTGTCATCCCCTTTGTGGCCAAATTATGCTCTCCAGAATGCGGATATTTCGGTCCTTAAATCGGCATTTTTATATCCTAATTTTTGGACAAATCAAAATGAAAAATAACCATAACGTGGCCAAATCAGCCTTAACTAGCCATGTAAGCTAGTGTAAAGTCAAATGTAAGATATCTGTATGCCACCAGCGCTCCATGTAGAATTTCGGTTAAGTGTGGAAGCTTAAGTATGCACCTTTTCGATTTCATCGCCTGGGGTCGCCACTGCATAGGTGGAAATTATGTATGACGGGTGTCGAGGTAGACTGCCATGTAAAAAACATTTGTTAACTTGTTTATCTTTAGTTCTTAAAAATTAAAAATTACTATAACTTGGCCAAAACAGCCTTAATTTCAAATCGGAAAGCATTTCTTTGTTAGATTTTATTTGGTTAATTAATCTGCATACCGACTTTACAAATAAGAGAAAATACAATTTTATTCAATTTTTGCAAATTTTAATGATGTAACCCCTTACATTTTTTTGAAAAATCGACCAAAAATTTTATATTCAATATTTTATTATTAAATAATTCAAATAATTAATATTTTAACGGCGATTCGGAATATACANCGGCATTTGGCTGTCATTCCATTTTTGGCCAAATTATGCTCTCCAGAAGACCTCAAGTATGCGGATATTTGGGTCCTTAAATTGGCATTTTTATATCCTAATTTTTGAACAAATCAAACTTAAGAATAACAATAACTTGGCCCAAACAGCCTTAAAAACAGCGGATCGGAATATATATGACATTTGGCTGTCATTTCATTTTTGGCCAAAATATGCTGTTCAGAAGATATGTATTTTTGGCTCTTTAAATCGGTATTTTATGTCCTAATTTTTGGGACAACTCAAGGTTAAAAATATTCATAGCAAAGTCAAAACAGCCTCAAATTCAATTCGGAAAGCAGTTCTGTGTTAGTTTTTATTAGGGTAATTAATCTGCATATTCAGTTTAGAGATCAGAAAAAATAA